>PVJC01009740.1:0-45237 GCA_004026665.1 Murina feae
GGAGATGGAGATGCGGATGGGGATGGGGATGGGGATGGGATGGAAATGAGGAGATAGGGATGGGGATGGAGATAGGGTTGGGGTTGAGGATAGAGATGGAGATGGAAATGGGGATGAGGAGATGAGGAGATGGGGAGACGAGGAGATGGGGATGGAGATGGGGATGGGGATGAGGAGATGGGGAGATGGAGAGACATTCCCAGGTGATAACTAGGTTGTCAGGGATGAGACAGAGGTTGGAAACAGCCCGCTGGACAGCACATGGGAGAAAACTGACCGAATATGGGCCTGCAGGGTGGGGTTGGGGCAGAACTGAGCCAGTGCTGGCCAGCTCCTGGGTGAGGCCAGCTCCTGGGTGAGGCCAGCTCCTGGGCGAGGGCCCCACTATTGGAACGGCACAGGCTTGGCTAGTCCCAGGCACTCAGACCAGGACACGCCGAGTTAGAGATGCCTCTTAGTGAGATATGAGTGGCTTCTGTTCGGAGTTAGGGGGAGATGTCAGAGCCACGAGGCTGGGGAAGCAGCTCTGGCCCAGATTCCCTGAAGCGAGCCCAATGGGCCTCAGGTACATGTGGTTTTGGGGGAACAGGTTGCTCAGAGGAATAGTGGGAAGCAGAGCAAGCCTGATCACAGCAGCCTGGGGACACCGGCGTCCTTGGCCTCCGGACCAGGGGCCGCATTTGAACCTCTGAGTCCCGCTGTGCTGTCCCAATTCCTGAGCCCAGAACCAGGAGCAAACCACAAGGTTTTGGGTAAATGTGTGATGCAGCCATAGTAACGGGCACAGCCATCGTTCCCTCTGATGCGTCAGAAAGCCCTGCCCTAGGAACCTGGCTCCAGTCCCACCTCTGACTGAAGTCTTCCTCCCTGGCCCCAACCCCGCTGGCCCTTCGTCCCGTCGCCCACAGGAAAACAGCCCTCGGGCGGCCAGAGAAGGGCTCGGCCCACACTTCGCCCTCCGCCTGCCCGGTCCTGTTTCCTGGGACACAGGGTCTGTATCTCCCTTTAAGAAAGGCTCCATGTTTTAAAAACATTTTCGGTTTTTGGTATCACGGCGAGGGTCATGTGTGGATGGGGGTGCTATGTCTCTAAACAAGATCTGCATTGTCATCCTGACCAGCAGTCTCCTTTCTGTGCTTCCTGCACACCGGCTGCCCCTCCCTGGTGGGGGCCGGGGCACCCCCAGTGGGGCCTGCGCCTCCCCCTGGTCCTGAGCGTGCAGTGCAGCAGGGCCAGCTCTGGCATCTCTGTGCCTGGGGACGCAGCAAGGGCTCATCCCAGCTCAGAGCCCCGCGGGCTCCCACTTCAAGGCACCCGCCCAGTTGATCCGGAGAGAGAGCTAGCATGCTGGGGACTTGCCGGGCCCTGGTACCACAAATCGGGGGGAGGAGACGGCACCAGCAAGCTGCACACTCTGTCCTCTCGACCTGAGGACAGGGTGTACATGGAACCGGGGCACCAAGACCCTCCTTCATTTGCTGACGATGATACACCAGAAATCTCAGGCACCACTGGGCTGTGCGATCTACCCTGGGCGCCCCCAGCCCCGCCCACAACTACCTTCCATCCAGGGCCCCAGCTGCCTGGGCAGCATCTCTGCACAAATCAGAGACCGGGAGACCTCTCCCTGGGTGATGTGATGGGCAGGGCACAGGGGTCCTGCAGCCCCAACTCAGCCCCCAAAAGCCCAACTGCATAGCCTTACGCAGGGCCTGCTCTGCGCACCCCGAGAGGCAAGCAGGGCCAGCTCGGGCCAGGACCACCCGACGGTGAAGTCTTCCTCCCTGGGGCTGACCACTCAGTTGAGTGACATGACCATCGAATGATGCAGGCACGTGTTTAATAGGAAATGAAGGGGCGTGAGAAGCCTTCGGTGGGTATCTGCTTCTCTGGGCCCTGGGAGCTCTACCTCATTACACGAAAAGAATCTAATATGGCCGCCCCATAGAGAGATTCACCTCGGACTGGGAACACACCCCGAAACAGTGGTTTCCAGATATATCTGAACACCCGCATCAACAACGTAAATAAAAATGACACCGCGAGGCCAAGTGGGATGTATCCCAGGAATTCAAGGTTGGTTTAGCATTCAACAATCAATTGACGATATTCCATCTTAATAAAGGACAAACCCCACATGGCCATCCCAACGGGCTCAGAAAAAGCACACCACAGAGTCCAAAGCCTATTCACAATTTAAAAACAACAGCTCTAGTAAAAAAAAAGTGTAAGTAAACGGCAACTCTCGGCAGAGGAAAGAGGGAGAAACCTCCACCGTCCGCACAGGGGCCCAGGGGCTGTGCGGGTGAGTCTGCACATCCCCGACGACGTCTCCTACATGCAGCGCCGCGCACAGGCTGTGGGTGAGGTTTGCGGCATGATCATCGCACCTCTGTGGGTTGCACAAGGGGGTGGGGGAGAGAGCCGAGCGGGGCTGCGGAGGAAAAGGGGGAAACCGCTGCTGAAAAGGCAGGCAGCCAAACACCAGAGAATCGACAGAGTTCACAAACGGGGCGACCCTTGCTGGCGGCGTTCAAACTCTGCCCGCCCAGAGGAGAAGCCTGCTCACTCCCTCGGCTTCTCCTCCAAGCAAAGAAGTTTCCAGACCAAATAAGGCCGCAGTGTTTGCAATGCTCCTGGCACAGAACGCAGTTCCTTTTAAGTGCCACGCTATAGCTCTGCCCAAACACGTCCCAAAGCAGCATGGTGCCCGTCAGCCCACAAGTCCCTCCGGGTAACGCTCCAAACAAACCCAGGTAAACACAGAGCAGCCAGGCCGGCTGCCGACCTCCGCCCACTGGCAGGTGGTGAGGACAAACCCTGCTCAGGGGGAAGCCCGCGCCCACACCACGGGCAGGACTCCCGAACCAGCCGCTTCTGCAGGCAGCTGCCGGGCTCCTGGGGCCCTCGCGCTGGCCTTGGCCATGCGAGGAGCCATGCGTGCGTCTTCCGTCGTCGCTGCAGCCTTGCAGACGGTGTTTGAGCAGAGGCGCTGTTTCAGGGCTCTGTGATGCTTCAGGCATTTCATCTTCACAGCCATCCCCCGAGACAGGCCCTGTGATTTCCGTTTTACAAATGGGAAAACTGAGTACGAGGCCACGCAGGCTGTACGAGGTAAATCTGGGAATGAACTCCAGGGCTGACAGGCTCCCACACGATCCTGTGCCTGTGGCCCCCACCCTAAAAGAAGGAACCAGCAGGGCCCGCTCCTGGGTGCCTCCCCAGGGGGCAGGAGGCACACCCGCTGCAGGGGAGCCTCGGCTGGCTCCGGCTCCGCGGCTCCTGCAGGTCGCCGGTGGTCACACTCGCTGGCTGGGAAGATGTTTTTCGGCTTGGGACTTTTTCCCTTTTTTTGTTTTCTATTTTTTTAAGGCTCCCCTGTCCAGGCCAACTGGAGACATTTTTAAAGCAACCAGATACAAACATTTTCCTAACAAGGTTTCTCTGAATGAGAAATGGAAACTTTTTGCATTGCGATCGTCAGCTCTGACATTTTAACGATGCGTCAGTACTGGCTGGAGTGGAGGTCAGTGGTGGAGGGGTGAATGCTGTGTGCAGGGCAGGTGGGCGAACACTGCACCGGGGACCCTGAGGAGCCCGCTAAGCCGGACCCAGGCCCACACACAACCCTGCCGGCTGCTCACTGTGGGGACTTCTCAGCACAGCTGGCGAGGCTGTTCCCGTCCCCGTGCAGAGGAGTAGGCAGGTGGGAGGGGAAGGGGCCTGCTGAAGCCACGTGCGTTGGAGGGTGCCAGCATTCGGACTCAGGGTCCTCCATTTCTAGACCTTCCAGCAGCCCTGCCCACGCTCTTCCTGGCAGAAGGGCCCGTGGGAAGAACATGTGGGTGAAGGCGCAGGTCCAGGTCCTGGTCTTTCTCTCACACTGATTTGGCCCTGTCCACCATGCTGGGATGGGGTACACCGATGACATATACAGATGGGGGCACAGCTGGACCAGCAAGGACCCTTTGAGCTGCAGAGGCAGAAACCCAAGGTAGACTTTCTTCAGCTAAAAAAGGGAATTTATTCAGGGCACTGGGAAAAATGGGGTGGGGTCAGGTGTGGCTGGATCCAGGTGCTCAGCAATGTGATCAGGTTACCCCCCACCCCATTGCTGGCTGTTTCTGCGTTGGCCTCCTCTCTCCTGCAGACAGGCTCCCGCAATGGAGGAAGAGCGCCTATGCATGGGTGGCAGGGTGGAACCCTGGTGGGCCCTTTTGGATTCTGGCGCAGCCCTGAACCTGGCCTTGCTGTAGCCAGGCGGGTGTGGGTCTCTGATCCGACCAAGGACACACAGCCTCCCCGTGGCCAAGGCATCAGAGTTTGTTATCACACGGACGGGAAGATAAAGCAAGTGCCCTCAGCAGGCACAACAGCTGCCCCGTGGCCCAGCAACCGCGACGTCAAACCTCTCAAGCGCATGTGGGCAGGCTCTCTGCTCACACGCGTCATCAGACGGATGGTGTGGCACTTAAATACAGGGGTTCCTGCCCCGTCCCCTCCCAAACAGTCTAGTCCCAGACACTTGATGGGGGTGAAGAGAGGCATGTATGCAGGGGGAGGAGAGGAGGTCATGGGCGCACAGAGGGCATCGGGGCTGGTCAGGAGGACGGGGTGCTTGCGAGAGGGCAGCCCAGCACAGGCGAAAGCAAAGCAGTCCGAGTGTCGGGCAGCGTGGAGGACACATAACTTCAGGACAGACAGGCTCCTGAGGGCCACGGCCTGAAACACGGAGGCCCTGATGCCTGGTCAGGAGACCGAACTTCCCAGAGGCCACAGGACCTGCCTGCATTTAGGAGGGCCCGGGAGGGCAGAGCACCCCGAAAGTGAGACCTGGGCTGTGCAGGTGAGAGGGAGGAAGGGCTGTGGCGCAGGGCGACCCTCAGGCCAGACCCTCAGGCCACCTCTGACCCCGCACAGCCCCTGGGGACGAGGCCCGGCCTGGGCTCCTCCCCGATCAGACCTTCCCTGGGCCGGGGGGTAGTCAAGCAGAACAGGAAGTGGTTTCTCCCTGTCACCTGCCAACAGGACAAGGACCGCCCGCCCCCGCGGTGACCTCACACATGGCCTGAGAGTTCAGAGCAAACGCCAAACGGCGCTCACTCCACAAAGAACGCCATGACCTGCTGTGGGCCGTGTGCACACAGCTTTAATTCCTCGATAATTTACATTCCTCTGAAACAGATAAAACTCTACAGCTGAAGTAACATATCCATCTGAGGTTCTCTTAAAGCAGTTGGCGAGGGACCTCGGGGAGCCCCACGGGGCCCTGAGCCAACAAAGCTGAGACCTGGGTGCGGCTCTCTCCAGGAACAGCCACTGCAGCCCACCCCTACCCCAGCGCAAGGGGGGGCACACTGGGCCCAAGGACCCACGCCCTCCCAGAGGCCCCTCGCTCGCTCATCAGCCCTGGTCACACGTCACCGGGGCAGCTACAAGGCACAGAAAGCACCAGGGATGCCGCTCACCCCACCACATTTGCAAAGACAAGGCCAGAGGGGGTGAGGGCCGGCTCGGCTCACGTCTCCTTCTCCCTCCTTTTGCTCCTCCTCTGGCTGCTCAGCTCTCCCAGCTTCTTATCCAGGCTCCTCTGCAGCTGGGCCCTCTTGGCGGGGTCCAGGGACCGGTCCTTGGCGCCACTGCCAGCATACAGCACTCCTTCCCGGCTGATTCTCTGCCGGGCGTGGGCACGAGCCCTCTCTCCACAGCCATGGATCTGGGGGGACACGAGGGTCAGTGCGAGGCGAGTGGGGACAAGGCCCCGCCGCTCTGCCACCTTGGAGACCTCGGAGGGGCTCCATCCTCCCCCATACACGGGTCCCTCACCCCCAGGCTCCCTTCCTTAGCCCGATGCCTGGCCCCAGCCCGGACCACCCTCGAGCGGAGGTGAGCGCAGGCCGGTCCGCAGCCTCCCTGACGGGGTGACACACAAGAGCCCAGGCTCAGGCCCACCCCGCAGGGCTTATGCAGCAAAATGCGCCCAGAGCAGAGTTACCTCCTCCTCTTGGGAAAAAGCTATTTTCCATCCTATGACCCCAATGCTGGGCCCGAGGGGGTGCTGGCTGGGGGGTGCCTGTGGAGGGTGTCTGCCCCACGCTGGCAGACTTTGTCAGAGGGGTGGGCCGAGGGGAGGAAGCTACGGCCGGGCCCGCGCACCTCGGGCAGGCAGTGGCTGAGGCAGTAGCGGTGGCTGCAGTGCGGGCAGAGCTGGCCCAGAGTCACGACGCTGGCCCGGCACTTGGCGAGGCCACAGGTGTTATCAGCCTTCATGGCGGCCGAGACCAGGGCGTCGAAGTCCTCCGTGGAAGGCAGATCCAGGGCCGCGGGACCTGGGGAGGACAGCGCCACTCAGACAGGGAAGAGCGGGGTCGGACAAGTCGCTTGGCTGCCCCAGGAGGAGCTGTGCCTGCTCCCTGCTCGCGGGGTCAGGGCAATGAGCAAACGCAGGCTCGTGCGTCCTCAGAGCCAGAAGCCAGTCGCCGCCGGGCGGTGAGCACGCGGCCCTCGGGTCTGAGTTAGGGGCACTGTCGCCACGACAGAGGTCTGGGACTCTTCCTCCCAGTCCCCGTCTGTTCCTCCAGGCCCTTCCCTGCAGGGAGCGCCTCCCTCCCTCCCCCCCCCCCCACCCCACCCCCGCCAGGCCCTGCGCAAGCTCCGGGGACACGAGGGGCACTGTGACCAGTCGCCACCCTCAGGAGCTCACTCCAAGCCCATTAAACAGGAAGCGCAGAATGCAGAAGCAGGCCCCACAGGGGAAGGCCTGATTCTCTCTTAGGGCAGCAGGTACGCTTCAAGTGGCGCAAAACTAAGGTGACCAGACGTCCCTCCAATTTTTAACAATTTGTCCCGCATCCCACAGGTTTTTAAAAAGTCCCGATTTTTGGAAAGAATGCAGGACAAGCTAGGGAACGGCGGGAGAACGGGAAGGGAAGATACGGTTTTCGGCGGCCAAGCGGTCACTGGTGTCCCGCTTTACCAATGTTAAAATCTGGTCTCCTTAGGCAAAACAGCCCAGCTAAGGGGACACCACGCCTGTGTTCTCATTAGCTGAGCCGACTCACCTTTTGCGTCTTTCTTCTTCTTCTTTTCTGGTAACTTCCGCAGCCCTGGGCCTACGGCCCGCAGGCCCTCCTTAGCTCGCTGCTCCTGCCGGCCCCTCTCCCTCTGCAGTCTCTCCAGGTGCACAGCCCTCAGGTCCACGCTGCCCGGCTCTCGTCCAGGGGGCTCCATCTGCACGGGGTCGGGGGGCTCGGGGCAGAGGGGGGCTTTGCTGTCAGTCTCTGCCAGCACGGGTGTGACGGGTGTGACGGGTGCAATGGGTGCGACGGGTGCCACGGGCACGACTGGTGTGGCCGGTGTGGCCGGTGTGGCCTGCGGGGTCCTCTTGCTCACGGTTATGAACCTGTGCTTCCCTTCCCCGGAGCTGTCGTGCCTCAGCCCATGCTCTTCTGCTATCTGGTGGACACGCATCCTGTCGTGTGAGTTCAGGGAAGCAGGAAACTCCAACTGCACTTGCTCACTGGCCACAAACTCGGCGATGAGGGCCCGAAAGCGGTCTGCACTGTCCCTGCTCCCCGGCCCCCCTGGGCTGCCTCCGTGGAGGCCGGGCTGAGACTGGGCCTCAGAGCCCAAGGACTTCCTGTGCGGCGCCTTTGGGACCGGCCTGGCGGTCGCTCTGGCCTCCCAAGCTCGCTCCGGCCGCCGGCTTCCAGGCTTCCTGGCGGAGCCGGCAGAGCCCTGGGCTTTCGCACTGGCCTGGACGTGGCCCTGGGAACTCTCGTAGGAATAGTTTTCAGGGACGATGTCGTCAAGATACTCAAAGGCCGTGCGCACCTCCCCGTGCGCCGTGAAGTAATCCACCAGGGTCTTGAGGAAGGCGTGGTTGCTGACCGTGCGCGAGTCGCAGACGATGGCCACGTGGCGCCGAGCGCGGGTGATGGCGACATTGATCCGCCGGTCCTCGGCCAGGAAACCAACTTCACCTGAGGGCGAGGCAGGGCGAGCGGGCAAGATCTCAGCCTAAGGAGCAGGAAGCAGGCTCTCCTGCCCTCAGCAGCAGGCACCCCTGCGAAGGCCCGGCTCCAGGCTCACACCACGGCCTCCCACGGACTCGAGGCCCTAAGGCCCCACTGAGACGCCACGGCTACTGACCCTGCTGCTCACACAGCCATCAGGATGGTAGACAGTGCCTGACCAATATTGCGATGGCTCTCATACTGTCACTCATTTCTCAGGAACCACAACTCCTCCTCCCCGACCCAGAGCTGGGTGACAAGCCGGGGGCGTGGACGGGGCTGCAGCTGACACACGCGAGGAGTGCAGGGCCATTCCAGTACCTTCTCTCTCCGCACAGCTGTGCCACCTCCCACTTGTTTCCAACCTCCCCCTGAAAACGCCTTTCCAAGCCCATTAACCAAAACACCGATACTGGGTACAACTTTCTTACCAAACGGAATTCCACACGCTCTGTGGGCATCAGTGCCGTGCCCTGAGGCGGAATCAGCCTTGAGGCCAAAAGACGAGCTCTGAGCCTGAGGGGCTCCACCTCCTGGGCGTGCCCAGCCCCCCACCCCAACCACATGCTCGGCCCGAAGCCTCCCCGCTGCTCCCTGTGCAGGAGCACCCTTCCCACCCCGCGCCGTTCTCCTCTCACGCTGAGCTCACGTAGGACAGTCTGCACTCCCCAGCCACCTCTGCGTGCGTGACTCGCTCCTGGGACTCTGGCGAGTGCTCCATACCTTTCCTGTTGGATCTGACGAAGGACAGCACCACCGCCTCCTTCTCTCGGCCTTGGAAGCCGTCAACCGACTTGATTTCAAGCTCAGGGTGCCTGTGAGCAAGGCTCTGTCTGAGCAGGTCCACCTGAAGCACCAAGCAGACCGTGGCCTCAGACCGTGGCCTCAGACCGTGGCCCCAGCACAGCCTGGGCCCAGGCGGCTCAGACGCGCTGTCCTTCCCTCAGCGGAGGGCCTCGCCTGCAGAACAGCCCTGACCTGGGGGTCCTGGTTTCCACAACGGCCCTCCTCACAGGCATGCGAAACACTCAACAAAATCACCGCACCCCTCCCCATCAGATAGGGCCCACACCCCCACCAACACTGACATCCGAAGGGAAGGGAACAGTCATCGCTTCTGCTAACTCACCACCTGCCCTCTGCAGGGGAGCCAACACCTGCCTTCCCTTCAGAAACCACTCACTCCCACCCGTCCCCCGGGTTCCAGAACGGGCGAGGACCCAGCTCCAGGTCACAGCGACCGGCTCAGGCAGGGGGATAGCCAGATCAACGAGATGGGAGCTGAGATTCTCGTGGCAAAGGCCACAGAAGACCACTGCTCCCAGGGGCTGCCTGTGTAAGGACAATGTCCCTCGAGGTTGCCGGGGACACTGGGAAAGCTGGCGGGAAACAGAAGCCAACACAGGGAGCCTGGCCAGGACAGGACGAGGCGGAAGGAGGCAGAGTGAGTGAGATGGACAGACGGACGATGCAAGTTCTTGCTGATGTCATCTGAGCCTCAATCCAGACGTGACGTGGCTGACTCCAGCCGAGGGTTCTCAGGCATAGGAACCAATAAGCTGCCCTTCTCCTTTCAGCACAGGGGCAGGGTTGGGTCCCACCGACAGACACGAAGGGCCGCTCGCACCTGGAGGTTGTATGGTGTGATGACGGCAATGTCGCGCGCCGGGACGCCGGCGTCCACCAGAGCCTGGACGTGCAAGCTGACAAGGCGCACCTCTCCTGCAGGCACAGAGAGCGGGCTTCCAGGACAGGGCACGCGGGCACCAAGGCTGGCACCGCTTCTCCCAGCAACTCTCCCTCTATTACGTCGGCTGATCTGGGTCACCCTGGGACCCCACACCAGAGATGCAGGACCCCCTGCCCCCACTGGGTGGCCAGTGGACTGAGCGTCATCTGTGCACCAAAAGGTCACCAGTTCTATTCCCGGTCAGGGCACATGCCGGGTTGCGGGTTGGATGCCCAGCTGGGATGTGTATAGGAGACAACCCATTGATGTTTCTCGCTCATGTTAATGTCTGTCTGTCTCTCTCTCTCTTTCTCTTCTCTCTCTAAAATAAATTTTAAAAATACAGGACCCCCAGCCAACCTGAACTGCAGAAACAACAAACGCTCTTGCAGTGTAAGCAGGGCCACGTGCTGCTGGTGGCAGCCCTGGAGTGGAACCGAGTGGACGTCCTGCAGGCTGAGCAAGGACCTCATCCCTAAACCAGCCTGGCAGCGCTGGCCGCTCTGCTTGGAACAAGAAGATAAAACCCTGCCCAGGCCATGGCTGCCTCGAATGGCCTCAAATCTGCCCAGACTGCAGCTGCCAGGAGCATCTCTTGCTCACGGAGAAGAATATTAAACACACGCAGGCTTCGCCTCTGGCTCCTAACTGCCCACGCTCCTCGGTGCTGCCCTCACCTCCACTGCCAGGTTGGCAACTAGAGGGACATGTGTGTTTGGAGGAGCCCGGGGTCTGTGTAGGCAGAAAAGCTGACCCGAGCGAACGCGCTCACCGGGGTTCCCTTTAGACTGGTCCTCCTCCTCCTCCAGCTCAGACAGCCCGCAGCCGGCCGTGTCCACGAGCAGCAGGGGAAGGCCCGTCTCCTCCGTGGCAGCCACTCCCGGAAGGTCCCTGCACAGGTGGAGACTGAACACAAGGCCCTGGCGCCAAGGTCCCTTCCTGCCCTCAGCACCGCCCTGCCCACGGGAAAACAGCGCCATCCACGGGCAACACGATGGACAGGAAGCAAGTCAGACTGGAGACCCCCAAGCCCACTCTCCCTCCCAGAAAACTGGTCTTGGAGTGACTCTTCCTCTAAAACCTGTAGACCCCTGGGTGGCTCAGGGCTCCGTCGGGGCATAGCCGTGTCCACATCACTCACCGCAGGAGGTGCTCTGCCACGGAAGGGTGTGCGGTGAGCTGCCCGCGGTACAGGGCCTCCGAGGCCCACTGCATGATGGCCCGGTGCATGCGGTACTGCACCGTCAGCGTCCGCACGGCCCCCGGGCAGCACCCCTGGGCCAGGCGCTCCATCAGGCTCAGCGACAGTCCTGCCAGCGCAGCTCTGCACCCCAGAGAGGAAGCGGGAGGGAGGCCAAGCTCAGGGCTCCTAACCCTGGGCCCTGCGAGGACGTGGCAGGGGGACGTGCAGAGGTGGTGAAGCTAGGGGTCTGAGGTGGGAGCTGACTGCAGGCCAGCCTGCAGGCCCAATGTCCTCAGAGTCAGTCAGCCCAGAGGCCACTCCGCTGTGGCGTGAAGACGGGAGGGCCACGGGAGCCTGTACTCAGGGGCTGGGGGGACACTGCGCCCACAGCGGGAGGCCTAGAAGGAGGTGCCTACAGACCAGGCCTCGGGATCCACGGTGGGCCGTGTGCTAACCCACCCCGAGGGCGGTCAGCACAGCCCACCGAAGAGGGTGAGCGCAGACACCCACCCCGTGGCCCATCGGGGTGTTCAATCCAAGCACAGGGCCAGGTTCCAAGGCCACAGGGACCAGTGACACAACCCCGGCCTCCAGAAGCACAGGCTGAGGCGACGTCTAAATGAGCACATGTGGGGGCGGCACACCCAGGGCCTCCTGTGAGCCGGGACTTCTGGGCCGGCCCTCGGGGGACACAGCAAAGGGTGCCCGGGAGGGGCCGAGGCACTCGGCAGAGGGGCTTACTTGGGAGAGACGATAGTGGGGGGCAGCTGCTTGTGGTCTCCAGCCAGGACGCACTTCCTGGCCTTCAGCAGGGGGACCCAGCAGCTGGCTTCCAGGGCCTGGGCGCACTCGTCAATGACCACCACGTCGAAGTAGCCGTCGGGCAGCAGCTTCAGGGGCCCGTCGGGAGAAGCGCCTGGTGGAGATCGGAGCCACAGGCTTTACAGGGCACAGGCTGTGTGAGGGCAGCTGCCAGGGTGCCGACAGAGAGCCAACCAGCCCGCAGCTCCACAATCCAGCCTCGCGTTAAGACTAACAAGTGTGCAGCACAGAATAATGACTTGGCAAGGACGTCCAAGGCCCGTTGTGCCTGCCCGAGTTTACCCATGAGGTGGTGTGTCCCCAGCCGTCGGCCTCCAACGCCTCAAATCACCAAAACCCGTCACCCCTTCGGGGCTGCGACCCAAGTCCTTGGAAGGCCGTCTTACCTATAAACGTTCCTGCGTCATTTTCTAAATTTAAAATGTAACTCATTCTCCTCTCAAGTGTTTTCAGAACCAATTAACTGCTGAGCCGACACCCAGAGACGAAACCTCCACGAGCCCAACCTCACAGAACCAGCGTACCAGCTCCCCCTGCATCCCCACGAGAGCTCAGACCCTCCCAACCGCGAGGGGCCTGGACAAGCCCCCACCCCAGCCTGCTCCTCATCGTTAAGATAATAAGATGATGTTATGAACAACATCCGACAATAAACTCAACAACTTAAACGGATCAATTCCGTCAGAGATACCAGCTCACTTAGGAGCTAACCCGTGTCAGTTAAAGAATCCTACGCGCAGTTGAAACCCTCCCCACAGAGAAAACTCCAAGCCCAGAAGGCTTCCTGGTGAATTCTGCCCAGAAGAAGGGCCGCCCTACACAAATAGCTCCAGGAAACTCAGAGGGGACGCCTGAGGCCCAGGGGCCGGGCAGACACGCCCTCCTCACCTGTGTTTGTGGCCAGGACCACGTCGGCCGCCCGGAGGCTTTCCAGCATCGCTGCTTCTTCCCTCGCCTTCAGCTCCTTCCTTAGCAGCCTGATTTCATTTTGAAAAGTACTTCTCTCTCTCTTATCCTGGGTCTTTCTAATTTTCACCTACAAATGAAAGCGAAGAAATCATAATCCCTTCTTTTGAATCGATTTCAGAGAGAGGAAGGAACATTAGAAACATCAATGATGAGAGAGAATCATGGATCGGCTGCCTCCTGCACGCCCCCTACTGGGGACCGAGCCCACAACCCAGGCATGTGCCCTGACTGGCAATCCAACTACGCCCTCTCGGTTCATGTGCCAACCGCTGCACCTGCCAGGCAGAAAATAGAACCACCCGGACACAACTTTGCACTTATTCACCTCTTTTTAGTTCACAAACTGCCTTTATTTATAATCAATCACTTGGTCCACTTCACTAAGTCCCTTAAAAGGCAATAAAGTCAAACTCTTTCTTGAAGGAGCAAGACCCTGCAGGTGACGAAGCACCGGACAGCTGCCGGTCTTAAGTCAGCGCTGCTGCACAGGGAGCGGCAGGCAGGCCGGCCGGGCCGCAGCACACGGCTCGGTCACGGTGAGCCCGCCCCGCCCCCACTCCTGGACAGGCACCTGCCCGCTCAGGGCCTGGGTTTTAGCAGCGCGTAGACAGAGGAGCTGAGCTTCACTTTTTAGTCCACATTTGGCAAGAGATTTAAAAACGTTTTGTTTAGCCCATAGAATGGCTACGTAAACCCCAACTTTCTTTTTTCGTTTTTAAAATCTATTTTATTGATTTTTTTACAGAGAGGAAGGGAGAGGGATAGAGAGTTAGAAACATCGATCAGCTGCCTCCTGCACACCTCCTACTGGGGATGTGCCCGCAACCAGGGTACATGCCCTTGACCGGGATCGAACCTGGGACCCTTGAGTCTGCAGGCTGATGCTCTATCCACTGAGCCACACCGGCTAGGGCAACCCCAACTTTCTTTACTACTAAAAAGGAGCTGTAACCCCTGCCCTGGCTGGTTGCTCAGTGGTTAGGGTACCGGCCTGCAGCCCAAAGGGTCAAGGGTTCGATTCCCAGCCAATGGCACGTGCCTCAGTCGCAGGCTCAAGCCCAGGCTCCGGATGGGTGGTTTGGAAGGCAACCAATCCATGCGTCTCTCCCGTTGATGTTTCTCTCCCCACCCTTTCCAGTGGAAGAGACATCCTTAGGTGAGGATTAAAAGGAGAGACATCGCCCCGACCAGTTCAGCTCAGTAGATACAGAGCATCAGCCTGCGGTTCGATTCCGGTCAAGGGCATGTACCTTGGTTGCGGGCACATCCCCAGTGGGGAGTGTGCAGGAGGCAGCTGATGGATGTTTCTCTCTCATTGATGTTTCTAACTCTCTATCCCTCTCCCTTCCTCTCTGTAAAAAATCAATAAAATATGTAAAAATAAATAAATAAAGAGGGAGACGTCCCCCTTCCTGCCCTGTGATGTCTGCTCTGGGGGACAGGAGGCCACGGTGCCCAGCTCCGAGCCGACAGCATGATTGAGGCAGGAGCAGGGCCAGGCCCTCCTGCGCCTTTGTGATGGAGCACCAGCACGCCGCAGTCCCCTGCACACCTCCCATGTGGAGGGACCGCAGACCCCGTCCCCACCCTGCTGTGCCTGCGCTGGCCACCCTGCGCCACCTGCTGCCCTGCGGGAAAGGCTGACTCGAAGCACCAGGCCGGGGAGGCCAGGCCCCGAGGAGCGAGGAGCGCTGGGGCTGCGGGGGGACCAAGCATGGGGAGCACACACAGGGCGGGACATTTCAGGAAACCAGGGTAAACGCGGGAGCTGGAGAACCGGAAAGCTCGCAGCACCGAGGACGTGAGAAAATGCCACCTCAAACTGAAAACCGCCGTGCGGCGCATCTGCCTGAGACGTACGTACGGAGACCTGGTCGATGTCCCTCCTGATGTCGGCCACGATATGGGCGCCGTCGCTGCGCGCCAACACCGCGTCCAGCGAGTGCTGCTGGATGGACTCCAGGAGCCGGGCAGGGTGCCCGAGGCGCAGCGCCCGCCGCCCGCTTCGCGCCAGGCGCTCCACCAGGTTGTCCACGGCGATGTTGGAGGGCGCGCAGCACAGAACCTGGGGGTGCAAAGCTCAAGGTCGGGTTTGGGGATTTCGTGTTTAAGGAAACCACCTCTGTTGACACTGAAGCAAACAGAAAGCCTAAGGGGAGGAGGAGGGTGCAGTGTGGGCGCCACGATGCTAAGGTGTGAACTGCAGCTGCGGGGACGGAGGACATGTCACTGCAAACTGTCAGCGTCTGGATAGGGAGAACTCGGGCTGGAGAACCTACTGGTCCCCAGAGCACAGACGTGCGGGGACTGGTAACTGGAAAGAACGGGCTCATAGCCCTGACATAGCCTGGCTGAGGACCCGTCTCATCACCAATCACGTCATGCTATCACCTGACAAGTGGACGGGGAGCTCTGAGCTGCCAGGACAGCAGCCCAACATTACAGGCGGGCGGCGGGAGGAGAGTCCCTCTCCAGTCAACACCAGTCCATGGGCCCAGGCCTCTCCCCGCGTCCTGGCACCACCAACCCCACCGAGGTGGCCCAGGGCACATCCCGTGTCCCACACAGCTATTGGGAACCAGAAAGGGCCCACTGGTGCTCAGCTAACATCAGGGACACCCTGACCTGTCCCTCCCTCCTGGGCGGGGCAGTGCTGCGGGGAGCGCCCGGCCCACCTTGCAGCCCTGCTTCACAGCCTGGAGGATGAACTCCACCACAGTGGTGGTCTTCCCGGTGCCAGGAGGCCCGTGGATGATGGCCAGTTCTTTCTGGGCCAGCGCAAACGAAACCGCCTCCTGCTGGGAGGCGTCCAGGGCCGCGTTGAAGAAGGCCGGCGCCCCTGCGGGAGAGGTGACAGGGTTAGGCCGGCTCTGTGGACGCTGACGAGCACAGGAGGGAGCCGGACCTCCCGGAGGCACCTGCTTTGTTTTCAAAAGATTTCCCTAGAACAGGGGCAGCAGACTGCAGACCAGGCCAAACCCGGCCTGCCGCCCGCCTCCAAGCCGGGTTCTCCTGGGACCCAGCCACGCTGCCAGCCACCCCTGCCTGCTTGCTCCTGCCCCAGCCCGCAAAGCCTAACTTTAATCATCTCTTTACTGAAAAGCCTCGCCACTCATGCTCCAGGATAACAGACTCTCCTAGGTAAATGTTTCTTGGGACATATCGTCCCTTTATACACGCCCATAAAATGACAAAAATAAAGGATAAAAGAGCCCTGACCTGTTTGGCTCAGTGGATAGAGCGTCGCCCTGCACATGGAAGGTCCCAGGTTCGATTCCGGCCAAACGCACATGCCCGGGTTGCAGGCTTGATCCCCAGTAGGGGGTGTGCAAGAGGCAGCTATCAATGGTTCTCTCTCTCATCATGTTTCTCTCTCTCCCTCTCCCTTCCTCTCTGAAATCAATAAAGACTTTTTTTAAAAAAAAGGATAAAAGGAGTACTAGCAAAAAGCAAAAACAAAAAAGGAAAAGGAAAAAGAGTACTAGCAAATTCCAGGATCGAGTTCCCGTTCCGACACTTTCGTGGCCACACTGATGAGTTGCTCTGTGTGCCCTGTGCCCGGGAGCAGGCAGTGCTGCACCCGGCTCTGCTCCCACGGCAGCCGCCCCACGGCAGCCTCGGTGCGGCGACGTCGAGACGTGTGAACTCACAGGCCCAGGTGCAGACCTGAACGGGCTAGTGATGCCCTGGGAGCCTCAGTGCCCACGCACGTCCCACTGCCCCGCACTGTGCCCTTCACCGTAGGTGTCAGCCATGATCAAGACACGTCACGCTCCTCCAAAGGGGGTAAACAAATAATGCGCGTGTGTGCACGTGTGTGCGCGTGTGTGCAAAACAGTCGGATGTGGATGTGGGAAAGGGCTGAAGGTGAGACAGGCACTGTGAGGCGAGCCGAGCGGCAGGTTTCTGAGTGAGTGACCCCGTTCTCCTGCTTCCGAATATCCTAGTTTCCCATGACTCACATGTGTCACTCTCAGCGTCTACAGCCTGAGAAATCAACCCCGTGAGACGTTCACACCAAAACCATGCTGCCAAGCACAGGGGAGGTGAACCCCAGTGTGCCTGGCTGCCACCGACACCCAGGGCACCAGCTGGAAGGAACACCGCCACCGCGAAAGGCAGCCTGGGGTCAGAGAGGGCCTAGAAAAGGGGCTGGAAGGAGCGTCCTCCGACGCTGAGCCCAGCTCACGCAGGTCACTCCCAGGAATTTGTCTGCAGGAATTAAGGTGGTTTCTGCTACCTGCACCTCCTCAAACTCTTGACAAAATGGCCCCACGGCCACGTCACTCCCAGAGTCTCCACAGTGGTTGCAACCAGAAGAGGAAAGAACAAGCTCTTACGGGTGTCGCCGGCAGGACTGGGGGCCGCGCCCCCGAAGAGGACCTCAATGAGCGAGAACGCAGGGCCATCACGGTACTTCTTCAGGGCGACCAGGGCTCTGCCCAGGGAGAAAACCCGAGAGAGGGGCTCAGGGGGAACCAGCCGTGAGCCAGGGCGGAGCCCCGGCCCCCCGCCGCCTGCAGCCCCAGCTCCGGAGAGGGCGCATGGACAGGCCCAGCCCGAACCCTCTAATCCCTGCCCAGCCCCTGCGTGGTCGCTGCATGCGTGGCCCAGGCACATGCTTACTTCTTCAGGCGCTTGTAAGTGACGTCGTTGGCAAGTTTTAACAGTCGGTAGGAGTTCTGTTGGTCCAAGGTCAACTGGGAGTCACAGGACTGGTCAAAGGCCACTGTGACCGATTTCTGGGTGATCCGGGTCAGCACCCCAGTGGCCAGCTGACCTCCCTCATCATTCAGACCCACAATATCACCTGCGAAACAAAGACTTAGTGACACAAACAGCGAGCAAAGTTCAATGTGGATTATCTTAGTCAATGAGTCCCGGCATGTTCCAAATGTCCTGTTACTTTCTTTAAAAAATAAATGGTTAACGTCTAAATCACACCTGTGAGGTCAATGAACTATCTAAAACAGACAGGACCGACCGTCGATAAAACATGTCAAGGGCCCGCTCTGCGCCTGGGCGCTGCTCTGGTCAGGAGTAAAGCCTGTCCCTGTGCGCCCTCAGGGGAAAGAGACCAATACAGCCACCTGTCAGGCCAGTGCCCTAAGGAAACATGAAGCTCAGGGAGGGGACAGGGAGAGATGCGGGCGCCATCCTAGGAAGACTGTGAGTACAGCGATGGCAGTGTTTTTTCTCATCCTGAGCGGTGAATGGTGACAGGTGGGGGCCCTGGATGAAGTGGGGCCATGAGCACCTCTGGGGGAGAAGACCATTGAAAGAGGGACAGTGTGCATCTGCTGCCCACCCCGCAGGGATCTCCCCATATCCTGTGAACTGTTGGGTGATTCACCACCTTAGGGACGCAGAGTGTGTGACCCGTGTCTGAGCCAATCAGGGCTTCACACGCCCCTGGCCACCTGACTGCTCATGGGGCCAAATGAGAGGCCGAGACACAGCGAGCCTTTTGCTTGGGCACCGGGACAGAGGTCCTCACTCTCTCCAGCTAGACCAGGACCCTCAGGGGGCATAGCGCCAGCACGGCTCCCGCGTGGCACCAGAGAAGGAAGCCGGTGCAGAAGAGGGCAAAACCGAGAAATGGGGGGGGGGGGGGCTCGGCCCGGCGCCCTCCTTCAATGCAGGCCTTCTTGCCCAAGCCCGTTTGACTTGGGTTCTGCCACTGGACCACAGTTCTGACCGAAACAGAATCCACTCTGAGATAAAGCCAGGCCACCAGCACGGTGACACCTACTTATTCCATGGCTGCCTGAGTGTGCCAGGCATGTGTGGCCTGTTCTCGGTCCTAGGGCTTCGTCTTGTAAGCAAAGGGTTTCGTCTGCACCTTGAATCTTTTCTCTGCCTCCTTCTCCAACTTTCAAAGAGAAACATCAGGTGGCAACAGTACCCCTGGGGCAGAGGTCAAGTTGTGTGCTTGGGGACCTCCCCCCGCCCCCCAAGACCGCCCCACGAGTGCCCCGAATAGGATCCCATGTCTCTGAATGCATCTCTAAGCTACGGAGCCTCCAAACTGCTCCTCAGAAGTAAGAGCTCCACCTGACTCTGTCCGTAGCTGCAGCAACACTCCAAATTCTCAGCAGGCTACTTTTCAACATCAATGCCACCTCCTCTGACTTCCTGTTTCTCGAGGAGCCATCAGTCTCTGAGGCCATAACTCCACAGCGCTCATGAGCTGAACACACATTTTTCCCTTTGCGTTTCCAGAGTTTCCAAGCCACCTGCTCAGTTACTCCTGAAAGACACTTAGCAAGCCCCTTCGCCCCAGTCATGGCAGCCCATGGCAACTGGCCACACAAAAACAAACGCTGGCACCAGGGCCTGACTCTCCCTGTGCTACGCTGGGCAGGTCACGTAACCTCTCCCCCTCAGCCTCCTTAGACACAACTCCCCGTCTGAGGCTGGGCACACGCAGTGATGCGCCTACGTCAGAGATGCACAGACCGGAGGAAAAGCTGTTACTGGGAAGCACTCCTGCAGACGCGCATCGCCAGGGCTCGAAGGTGACCAGCAGCTGTCCGTACAGCCCGGTCCGCTGGCTGGACACCTGCAGCTTCAGCAGACAGACGCCACGGCGCTGGAGCTCCTTCAGAGAGACGTTTTCCTGCCACGACCTGGAAGACACCAGGGTAAACGTTAGTCTTTGCACTCACCGGTGTTCATTTCCACCCGGCAGGGGAAATGGAAAAGGGGGGCAGGGCGGGATAAAGAGCTGGAACAGGCCCCAAACACGAGCCCGCGCAATGCTGGCTCTGCCCCTCTCAGACCTGCCCCTCCTGCCCCTCCGAGGGCAGTTCATGACGTGGCCCTTCTCCCGGTCACTCGGGTCAGAACCTCCGGCCACCTTCCCCTTCTCTACTCTCTCCCTGATCCTGCTTCAAGTCAGAGTCCTATTGGGTCCTTCCTGGACCCACCTCTCCTTCTCCCTCTCCCCTCCGGAGCCATGACTCAGATTCAAGCCCACATCATTGGCAGCCTGGATTAAACAGAGCTTCCTGGCCCTCGCCGGTGTGGCTCAGTGGGGAGAGCAGCAGCCCGAGGACTGAAGGGTTCCGGGTTCAATTCGGTCAAGGGCAGGTACCTGGGTTGCAGGCTCCATCCCAGACCCGGTCAGGGGCAAGCGGGAGACAACCTATCAATGTGTCTGTCACATCAAAAGCTCTCAGCACCCAAGTGATCCTCCTAAAATGCAAACCTATTCACTCTCCCCTCCCTCGCTCCCAAACCCGCTTAACGTCAATGAACATCATACCAGCTCCTCGGCAAGGCCCTCCTCAACCTGATGCCCATTCCCTTCCCACAGGTGCTTACTATGCACTTGAGACCATGCTGAGCACTTGACTTTGGATAAAATCACTTCATTCTCTCAGCAAACCTGTGAGGTGGAAATGACCCCATTTTACAGATAAGCTAAGGAAGGCTCCGAGATATAACCTGCAAAGCGACACAGCCATACATGAAGGCGCTGGGATTCCCCAAAAGCTCTTAACTATTATGGTCAAAACCTGTCCCATAAACCCCATCCAGGTATACACTGCAACGTGGGGCGTAAGCTCTGGGGTCAGGTCCTCACTCCGCCTGCATGGCGGTGGGCAGGTTCCTTAGGCGCTGCCCACAGCTCCTCCGCCAGGAGCATAGCAGTAACGTGCCCCGTAGGCCGGGCCTGAGGGTTAGAGCAACTGGCGACGGGAGGGTGAGCGTACAGCCTCCATCAGTGCGCGCCGCTTCCTGTCCAGACACAGGCCGGCTCGCCCGGGCCCGGCTCCCCCTCCGGGCCACCTGCGCCCCGATTTCCCTGACGCTGTGCTCAGGCCCCGCCGCCTCCCGGGCCGGGGTATCTTGCCCAGCTCCGCGCACCGGCGTCAGCACCGGCACCTGTCACGCTGCAAGGGAGCTGCTTAGGCTTCCCCACCCCCGGCGCTCGCCCCAGGCTCCCAGTGCCAACCGCTCTCCTGATGGGGCCTGGCACACAGGGCCAACACTGACAGCGCGGACAGGGGCGGTGGGGGGAAGGGCTGGGCAGGCGCTGGGAGTGGAACGGGGCAGAGGCAGGATCTCGGAATGAACGTTCGGGGAGGGGGACTTCGGACCGAAAACGAAAGGGTCCAAACCAGAACGGGCCGTCCAGGGCGGTGACGAGGTCTCTTCCTCTGGGAGAGACCGGGCCCTGGAGGGTCCGCCTGGGGAACTGCCGGGCCGACCCCGAGAGGAGGGCCGACGGCCCTACCTGCGCTCCTCGACCTCCGCGTCCCTCTCCAGCTCCAGCAGCTCCAACTGCTTGGCCACGAAGGTTTCCACGGCCGCCGAGCCCATCGCCGCCGCCGCCGCCGCCGCCGCGCGACCCGTGCCGGAGCAGATGAGGTCCCGTCGCCGCGCCGGGAGATGTTCCCCGCCGAGCCCGGTGCGTCGACGCACCAGGTTCCCGGCGCCTCTACTTCCGCTTCCGGTTAAAAATGGCGGCGGCCGTGGCGGCCTCGGCTCTGCCTGTCGCCTTCGGGCGGCTGGTGTCCGCGTGCGGCCGCAGCATCTTCAGACCGTCGGGGCCCGGAGCGGGTGAGGCCAGGGCCGCGGACAGTGGGGCAGGCGGTGCTTCCCGCCACCCCGCCGTGCGTATGTGTGTGTGTGTCCGACCTGATGCCTTCGGTGCTGAGCGCGTTTTTGAATAACACGGCTTTGGAGTTGGGGAAACTGAGGTTCAGATCCTGGTTCTTCAATTAGTAGCTTAACCACTGAGGATAGCTCTTCCCTCCGTTAGCGGGGAGCACAGTGAGGGGCGGAGCGCTTAGGTGGCGGCAAACGGGAGAGGAGCGCTCCGGACAGCGCGGACAGGCAAACCCGTGCTTTGCCATGACCCAGTGGTTCTCAGCCTTCTGGCCCTTTAATACAGGTCCTCACGTGGTGGCCCAGCCATAAAATTATTTTCGTTGCTACTTCATAACTGTAATGTTGCTACCGTTATCCATGGTAATATAAATGTCTAGTATGCAGGATGGTCTTAGGCTGTGAGCATCATCGACCTCATCCGGGAAAATGGCTATGAATGGCCTTGCCTAATCTTAACCCGTTCAGCAAAAACGTGGCGGTATTTTAGTTGCTGGGTTATGAAGCTCCAGAAAGGTTATATTCGGCCTGAAAATAGTCGGAGTGTGTGTTTGCATGCAGGAGTGCTTATGTGTGTGTTTAAATTGACCTAAATGTATATATGACAATTTTAAAGAATTTTGCCTTTTTTAGATGCCTTAATAGTGACATGGTTATGTTGTTTTGTTTCTTAAATCATCATCCTTGGTGTGTCGACATAAATGTCCAAACCTGTAGAGAATTTTTCATTATAAGTTTACTAGAGGTCCAGTGCATGAGATTCGTGCACTGGGGGGGGGGGGGGGAGCACTTGCACCCTCTCACAGTCCTGGACCCCTGGTTCCTTACCGCCTGCCTTCTACTGCTGTGCTCACCAGCATGAGCCGGGCTTCTGGCTGAGCATCCCTCCCCTTGTGGGAGTGTACTGACCACCAGCGGGCAGCTTCTGTGCTGAGGTATGCCCCCTGGTGGTCAGCGCACGTCATAGCGACCATTTGTTCTGCCATTTGGTCAATTTGCATGTTAGAGTTTTATTATGTAGGACTAGAGGCCGAGTGCACAAAAGTGCATGGGGGGGAGTCCCTCAGCCTGGCCTGTGCCCTCTCGCAGTCTGGGACCCCTCGGAGGATGTCCACCAGCTGGCTTAGGCCTGCTCCCTGGGGGGATCGGGCCTAAGCTGGCAGTCAGACATCCCTCTGGCAGCCCGGGATCCCTTGGGGGATGTCCACTTGCCAGCGGGGAGCAGGCCTAAGCTGCAGTCAGACATCCCCTGACATCAGCTGAGCAGAGCTTCCCCTGTGGAAGGGCACTGACCACCAGGGGGCAGCTCCTGCACTGAGCGTCTGCTCCCTGATGGTCAGGGTGTGTCATAGTGACCAGTCATTCCCAGTCATTCTACTGTTAGGGTCCATTTGCATATTACTTTTTTATTATATAGGATAGGATTATATAGGATTTGAGCCAAAACAGCAGTTGCCAGGCTGCAAGATCTCAAGTACTCTGGGCAGTAACAGTTTTGCAGTTTCTTTTATGCATTTGGACTTAAGGAGGAAAGTAAGGAGGATTACATAAAGGTGGGAGAAGGCAAGGCAGGAATTGGGTCATGAGATTATGTGCTTCTTTTGAGGGTAATTATGCCTTTGAGAAGAGTTACCTCTGGCTTTCAAAGTGTGTAACCTGGAAGAACAGGAACAATGGCAGGCCTTGCTTGCAACCTTTCACTAAGGAAGTGATAGCCCTGAGCTGTCGTGGTGTGCTACCCACCATAACCTGGCCAGTTAGCAATTTATGATTTATTATAGCACCCCGTTTTCATCCATACATAGAAATATGACATCACTACAGATAAAACCATGTCTGATTTGCTTTAAACTAATTGCAGAATTGGGCAAAAGGCCATGTACATCAGACGAGGTTAGTCATGAGTTGCTGTCTGTTGTATTTGGGGAGGGGTGGCTGGGGGCTCAGGGTTGTGCACAGCACTTTCCATAACAAAACGGGGGCTGAAGTAGGCAGGGAAGTCCTTACAAAAGCAGTGGGACTGCCTCTGTTCTGCTGACGTGAAACCACCTCCAGAATGCCGTGTTCACTTCCAGACTCAGCTTCTAAGGGAGAATCACAACGTGTAGTGAGTACAGAGAAGGTGACGGAAACGGTGAGCAGACGGGACCTTGAAGAGTGAGCGAAGAAAACAGGAAGGACCAGTCTCGGTCCTCAGAGCCATAAAGGACGGTTCTGTGGGAGACAAGGGAGCACTTTTTCCTGGCGGGGTAGCGGGGAAGGGGCGGGCAAGGCTAAGCTAAGACCGTAGGCAGGAGGTACAGAAACTTTCTGATTGAGCTGAGGACAGTGCGGTGGCTCTCGAGAGAGATGCTGACTTTCCAGTCAAGAGAGTTACAACGGGGGCTTCTTTTTTCTTAAATTTTTTTTTTTTTTTTAATTTCAGAGTGGAAGGGAGAGGGAGAAAGGGATAGAAACATCAATGATGAGAGAGAATCGTCAATCGGTCACCTCCAGCACACCCCACACTGGGGATCGAGCACACAACCCAGGCATGTGCCCTGACTGGGAATGGAACCATGAACTCCATAGGTCAGCACTCAACCACTGAGCCACACCAGCCGGGCCAAGGGCTTCATTTGATGACTGAGCAGAGCAGATTTCATTCACCATTGAGTACCTGTTACGTGTCAAACACTGGTCCCGGGTAGGCATACACGCATAATGAACAGACGGTAGCCCCTGCTCACAGGGGGCTAGCTCGCGTCCTGTGCGGGGGTGCTTGGACAGGCTTTCTAAATAGGCAAATGAAAGCATAGTGTGTTACAGGCTGGTAAGTCTTGGGAGGGAGGGGTTCCGTTTGAATAGGATGGTGGGGAAAGGCCTCTCCACTAAGGTGGCGTCTCAGTGGAGACCCAGAAGAAATGAGGGAATTAGCCTTGTAGGTCCCTGAGGCGGGAGGGGTTTCAGGGAAAGAGCAGTCAGCACACAGGCCTCCAGGCGGGTGTGTGCCTGGCATGGGCCATGGAGGCAGGGGCCCAGGGAACAAGGGGAAGCGTGTTGGAGAGATGGGATGACACTGCCACTGCCCTGCGGGCCCCGAAAGGGCTTTTGCCTTTTCTCTGAGTGAAGTGGAAGCTCTTGGAGAGTCTCCGCCAAATACTGGGATGGCCCTGGCCAGGAGGCCCAGCTGTTCCATCACCTCAGTCAGGTGCCATCGGTCACGGAAACCAACTCCATATGGGGGGACAATGGGGTGAGAATGGCCGGAGGCCGGATCAGCTGCACATGGCACAGGACAGGGTCTGGACCTGCTGGGCACTTGGGGGTGGGTGGTGCGGCTGTAGGTCCTCCAGAGGGTGTGATGAGTGGATCGCGATGCTCATGGTAATAACTAGTGACTCCACCTGCTGTTCTTTGAGTTTTGTCGACCTCGATTTTCTGTAGACAAGTTGTGATGCCGTTTAAGGCGATACCAGCGACAGCTGTGCGTGTAGTGTGTTCAAGGGAGGTTTGCGTTTCACGGGAGTAACTGCCCCTGTTTCTCTTGTCCCCCAGCTTCCCTGTGGTCCGCTTCTCGAAGGTTCCAGTCGCAGGGCACCTCGCGTCCACCAGGGTAATGTCGGCGTGGGTTTGGGTGACTCTTCCTTTCACCATCTTTCTGTCACAAAACTTCAGACGTTTGGTTTTTTGACAGTATGTTTCTCAGGCCCTTGACATGAATAAGTACAGACGGCACAGCAAGAATCCACAAGCAAGGCGTGCCAGGCCTTCCATCGCGCTGGGCGCCGCGGGGAAGTTGTAGCTCCTGACGGGAGGTTTCTCACCGGGAAGGTGGCACCCAGGCATAGTGGGTCAGAACCTCGGGGAGGAGCCTGTGGAATTTGAAACAGCAAATTCAGTGTTAAATGTCATACTTAGGGAAGAAACTACACTATAAACTACAGAAGATAGATTTGGCAAAGTTCCCCTGGCTGGTGGGTGTACACAGACAAGAGCAGGACAGGGTGGCGGGTACGCGTGGGAAACCCCGGGCAGGGTTCAGCCCTGCACCCGGGAGTCTGCAGCCTGGGCCGGAGCGAGGCCGTCCATCTGAGTTGTGCGTCCTGATCCGCAAAGTGGATTGTGCGTATGCAGCACAGGAGTTGTAGACTAAGTAGATTCTACATTTAAAGACAGTGGACAGTCCTAACTGGTTTGGCTCAGTGGATGAAGCGTTGGCCTGCGGACTGAAGGGTCCCGGGTTCGATTCTGGTCAAGGGCATGTACCTTGGTTGCGGGCACATCCCCAGTTGGGGGTGTGCAGGAGGCAGTTGATCAATGTTTCTCTCTCATCAATGTTTCTAACTCTCTATCCCTCTCCCTTCCTCTCTGTAAAAAATCAATAAAATATATTTAAATTTTTTTTTTGAATTAATAGAGAGAGAGAGTGGACAGTGCCCTGTGTGCAGTAGAGCACTCACACGTCACCGCTGCCTCCGCACCAGTCTCCGCAGTGGGAGGCTCAGCGGGGCCGTGTTGGAGGCGCCTGCACTTGGCACAGAGCAGGATCTGAACCTACCGGCACTCGGTGCTGTGGTTTGAGGCCGAGTCAGAGCCTGCATTTGACAGAGCAGAGCAGGTTTCGTCCATCTTTCACGAGTGCCTGTTACGTGTCAAACACTTGTCCAGGGTGGGGATACATCCGTAATGAACGTACAGCAACGGATACCCCAGCTTGTGAGGAGCTGGCTAGCATTCCGGTGGAGCGGGGCTGCAGACGTGACCGGCAGTTGACACAGCCATGTCCTATGATTCTGAACTGCCTTTTCACACATGTGACCTGTGTAAAAAATGTTTTCACAGATACGTTCCTAAGACATCCCTGAGTTCACCCCCTTGGCCTGAAGTCGTTCTGCCAGACCCCGCCGAGGAGACCAGACACCACGCAGGTAAGTGAGGGGCAGAGGCGGGCAGCACCCTCCCACAGGCTCTCCGTGTCCCAGACCCGCACGGGGAGCTCGGCCTCACTGGCCACTGAGCCACAGACTCGAGAGCCAATATTCAGCAGAGACCCCTGCACACCTGCCGCGTTCGAAGCAGGTGGCGTTGGGAGGGAAGGCGCTTGTCCTTCTGTCTTCCCACTGTTGGGAGACATGTGCGTTTGGGACATGTTTCTCCCCACACGGCAGAGAAGCTGAGTGACAGCCAATGGCTGCCAGCCCCGGCCTGGCTGTCGGAGAAGCCGCCAGGGTGTTAGGGGCATGTCAGCCTGGAGCGCCTGTCACCGTAGCCACCGCTGCCAGGAGGGGCGGTGGGATCCTCAGTTTTCAAAAAGAGCTGAAGTCCACCTTAATGCATGGAGTCAGATAGTTGTTTCTTTAAATATATTTTTATTGATTTCAGAGAAAAAGGGAGAAGGAGAGAGAGAGAGAAACATCAATGATGGGAGAGAACCATTGCTCGTCTGCCTCCTGCACACCACCCACTGGGGATCGAGCCTGCAACCCAGGCACGTGCCCTTGACTGGAATCAAACCCGGGACCCTTCAGTCCACAGACTGATGCTTGATCCACTGAACCACACCAGCCAGGGCTGGAATCATCTAGTTCTAAACACTGTTTTGGAGACTTAGAGAAAAGTAAGACGCAATCTGGGTCCCGGCCCCTTGGCCTCGTTCAGCCTCTGGTGGCAGGAACTGTGTGGGTGCTCCTGCACCAGCCGGAGGCGAGGCTGGCGGGTCGGGGCTCAGCAGACGCTGCTCAGACAGGAAACGGTCAGAGGTCGGAGGGCCGTGGCCTGAGCAAAGGCGGTGAGCACGGAAGCGGAAGCCAGCAGCCGTGCAGGAGGCGTGCAGGGTGTCGTGCAGGGTTTCCCTTGTTTGCAGAAACGCCTGCTCTCCCTTTCAGAGTTTGCACCCTTCCCGGCCCCCAGCTCTTTGTTAATAGCAACTGGGAACCAAACAGGGTGCGAAGTTGCCACCCAGAGTCAGAGAACCAAGGCAGCCACTCTGTGCGCTCAGGCCAGAGAATGGCGGGAGGCAGGGCATCCTGGGAAGCGAGTGTGGGGAGCCTCATCTACCAGAGCCCGTGGGCCCTGCATGCCACGCAGCCGTGCTCCTGGGATAGCAGGGGACCCTGTGCCCAGGCGGAGGGGAATGCGAGGCTTGGCCACCACTTGTCAGCTGCCTTGCGACCACCCCACCCCATCACACGGCCGCAGGAGAGCGGGCGCGGAGGGGCATGTAATAAAGCCCCTGGGCCCGTGTGGAGGCCTTGCCATGTGGTGATGCCCGCGGCCTTCTCCCCGCAGAGGTGGTGCGGAAGGTGAACGAGCTGATCGCCGCGGGCCAGTACGGCCGGCTCTTTGCCGTGGTGCACTTTGCCAGCCACCAGTGGAAAGTGACCGCCGAAGACCTGATCCTGATCGAAAATGAGCTGGACCTCGCGTGTGGAGAGAGGATTCGGTTGGAGAAGGTGAGATTTCGGTTTCTTTGTGCATTCGGGGACTCGGTCCTGGAATGTGCGGTCCCTGCTCCCAGCATCGTCCCTGGAGAGGGTTCCTCAGATCGGGGTGACCACGAGCGAAACCAGGGGACGGGAGAGTGAGTGAGTGAGGAGGTGGCCGAGCTGTGACGGCCCGGCTCGGGGTTCACTCCTCAGCGGAGACGGTCAGCGGTGCGCATTGATGGTCTCCATCTTGCTGGCTAACTTATCCCACAGAGAAATACGCCATCGCAGATGCAATGAAAGCCCCAGTTGCATATGTAGAGCTTTCCAGCCCATGTTTCTAGTTAAGTTTCGGCTAGAACACTCCTCTGCCGTCCCACTTACCGGCCTCTCTGCTTTGAAACAGCAAGGCCTGTTCCGAGGCTCTCCCCTGGGCACTGGGCACTGCCTGCTCCGTCTGGGTATTTAGCTAAGCGTTCCTGCCCTTCCGTTACGATTCTCTTTGCTGTGGCCAAAATGTATTTGGGTTTTGCCTGCTCTGCTCCTACTTGTAAAACATGAGTGCTCTGCACTAGATCAGCTTCCCAAGATTTATACGTTAGGTCAACATGATGGAATACAACACACAGGATTTCCTGTGTTGATGGAAACTCCTCCGTCCGTCGTGGTTGTCGAGGTTTTGTGTATTAACTTTTGCTGAGGTGGCCCCGCGGCCTATGACCTGAGTGCCTGCTGAGCTCGAGCAGGACGGCAGCCGCCAGCAAGCGCTCCTCCGCGCGGCCTTGCGGCTCTGCCCTGAGCTCGTGCACAGGAGCACAGCGACTGTGTGTCTCCCAGGGGTGGGAACCTTTGTCTGCCCGGGGCCATTAGGATGTTTATAATATCATTCGAGGGCCATACAACATTATCAACGTAAAAAAATTAACCGCTCTACTTGGTCAGACATTTAATTACCCTAATGCAGGGCCAGGCCAAATGGTTTCTCGGGCTTTATAAGGCCCTCGTGCCAGACGTTCCCCACCCCGGTCTAGCGTAATGGCGTGGGTGGTGGTTGTGAAGGTCCCTGAGAAGGCGTTATTTGGGGACATTGCACGTTAACGAAACGTGATGGAAAGCCCATTAGTGCCATTGCTTTTTATAGCCGTAGGCAATCTGTGCTCAAAGTGACTCTAAAACCTTCACTGTTTGTCACTAGTGAATGTAGGCCGCCCTTGTTACAGATGTGCTTTGTCTTCAGACATTTAATTTTAGTACAATTGGATTTTTTTCTCACCAGTAAAATTTAAGACAGTCTTCCAGCATCTAATAAAAACAGCGCCACGGTTTCAAGAAGTTGGCGGCGGCACGGGGTTCTGCTGCAGCAGGTACACCTGAGCCTGAGCCGTCACGTCATCGCAGTCCTGTGACCAGCCTCAGAGACACGTGGTCTGATGTGTGTGTTTTCCCTGTGGGTTAGACTTCACTAAGGTTTTGTTAAATTAAAACACCATCATTTTCATAGAGGTTGACACAACTTGGTAAGTGACCATATCAGATAGTCAGTTTCACTGTCCTGCGTCTGACCCCTGCTGTTTACGTTCGTTTAAAGCGATAGTGCGCTAGCAGATCCTGCCCGCAGCAGTTTCCACACCATACTTTCCCAGTCCTAGTGGCTCCGGGCCTTCCCTGTTCCTGCCACGTTGGTTACTCATGGGTAACGCCCTGTTTCCCATCGCAGGTCCTGCTGGTCGGCGCTGACGACTTCACGTTGCTGGGCAAGCCGCTCTTAGGGTAACGTGCTCTCAGATGTGGGGCTCTGCCCAGGGCCGGGCGGTGAGGCTGGGCAGGGGCATCCATCACTCGAACCATCGCCAAAGGCTTATACTTCATGACAGCAATGCAAAGTGTCTCCGGGGACAGGACACCCAGACCGGGTCACTGGGCTGTTACTAACTCATTCCCACATGGCCCACAAGACCTGAGGACAGACTGCACTGTCTGTCACGCTGCTTTGTAGCTTTCAAAATGTCTACAGGGGTCACGTCACTTTTATGATCAGCAAAAAAGAAAAGTAAACTTCATCATGTAAAGCATCAGCAGCGACGCCAGCTCATTGGAAGGGCCTGTCGTTTATTTCCAGGAAGGACCTTGTTCGCGTAGAAGCCACCGTCATTGAAAAGACAGAATCGTGGCCAAAGATCAACATGAAGTTTAAGAAAAGGAAAAACTACAGGAAGAAGAGAAGTAAGTTACAGGAAGCGGAGCCGGCTCCCTGCAGCCCCACCTGCTCTGGGCGTCACCCCTGTGGGCCTGACGGGGACGGGGCTGAGACAGGGGCGGGGACCTCCCTGGGCATCACAGACGCAGGAAGCAGGGCTCCCCCAGCGGGGATCCTGCAGGCTGAGCCATCCTGTCTCAGGACATGCATGTTGCACACAGCCCTTGGTCACAGCGGGAATCCCTGCCTCGTGGAAAGGGGGGTGGGGGTGTCGGGCAGGTCTCCGGTGGCTGGTGGACGAGGTCAGAGTTGTGGTCAGGCTGTGACCGAGTTCTCTCTCCCCCAGTTATTGTGAGCTCGCAGACTGTCCTCCGGATAAACTCCATTGAGATTGCTCCGTGTCTGTGCTGATCGTTCATCCGGCATTTGCAGAAATATAGAAATAAATGCGTTTTCCGGGGAGTCTGTTTCATGTTGATGCTGCAGCTCTGTGCCTGTCACAGTCTGGCTTGCGCGCCCGATCTGCACAGCCTCCCTGAGTCAGAGGCCGGGAACTGGGGGGGAATGACATGGCCTCCCCGGGCAGCCTGGTGCTGGTAAGGGGCACCCCAAGTCGCTGGTGTGCTTGGCCACCCTCCACCCCCCTCCGCAGGCCCACCCTGGGAGATGCTGGCCCAGGCATTGGGGACACTCTCTCCCCAGCAGTACCCTCTGAGGACAGCAGGGGGTGGCAGCCATGCTGTTTCCTGGCTGCAGATGCTGGGCTGGGAGGGTGGTGGGCCGACCGCAGAAGGTGGAGTTCCCATTGGTGCTGCGAGGTGGAAGTCTGAGCCCCAGCTCCGGATGAATGCCTCTCTCCGAACCCCTAATTCCACACTGCCAGTGACGACTTGAGCCCCCGGGACCCATGCAGTGCAGGTCTCTGTGGGGTCCCCAGAGGAGGAGGAGGGAACCTGCCCAGTGGTGTCACGGAGGCTGATGGCCCAGAGGCTTGTGGGAGAGATGGAGTCACCAGTGTCTCCCGGAACCACAGGAAAATGTGGCTCTGAAAGTGTTAACAGTACAGCCTGTCCCGGTACAGATCACCGAGGGAGGGCACTTCCCTACATCTTCACACCAGGGGCTGCAGACTCCTGGGCCACCTCAGCTGGGGGGGCTCAGCCTCGGAGGCTGGAGGTGAGCCTGCACACCTGGAGGCTGCGTGCTCTTCGACCCACTTTGTGTGCAGGTGACTGGCAGAGCCGGGAGGGACCTGCGGAGCCCGACTGCTGACCTCCTGTTGAGGGCCACCAGGCAACACACATGTCCCCCTGCGGACCCGGCCAGCCATGCCAAGCCTGCATGTGCGGAGCAGAATTGCAAGGGGAGGGGCGTGCCCTACCCCCAGGCTCCTAATGAACGTCCAGGGCTGGCAGAATCCATCAGGCGTCTCCAGGAATGGCCTCTGAGGGACAAAGGTCACTTCATGGAGGGGTGGTGGTAAAGTCCAATCACATTGCGTGGGGCTGTCTCGGAGCCAGTGCATCGGAGACGCAGTGGTAAAAGGGAGACCTGCTGGGTCCGTGCCCAGTGCTCTTGGTCCAGGGGACCTCAGGCCTGGGAAGGCCCAGGTACACTCATGGGCCGGGACAGTGACCGTGGTGTCGCTTGCTGAGCAGGTCCCCTGTGCAGGCTGGGCCAGGCGTCACACGTGTTGATTAGTCTAAACCAGCCCTGAAACAGGTATGTGGGTGAAGAAAGGGTTCTCTGGAAAGTCACCTCAAGGTGAGCTGATGGCAAATTCCTGGGCAGGGCATGGCGGGCAGCCACGCCCCGGGCCTGCAGCTGCTTCCATGAAAGGGTGTAAGCCAGCCCTGCCCATTGCTCTCCTGCATCCCGGGTAACACCTCAGAGCTGGAAGGAACACCCCAGGCGGCAGGGCCACCCTCGCTTTCTCCAGTCTTCCTTCCTCCCCTCCTTAATCTCAGGTGCAGCACTACTCCCCAGAGACGATACCTGCCCCCAGATGTCATCAGATTTGCCGGCGTTTCTTACATCAGCAGGTACTTGGTTTTTCACACATTTCACACAAGAGACGAAGCCACAGGGGGCCTATGGCCAGTCTCAGCCCCAGCTGCACCTCAGAATCGTCTGGAATATCGGTCAGGACAGACCTCGTGATGCTACTGTGACAAATAAACCCCTGCTTCTCGGGGGCTTTACACGGAAAGGTTTTATGTCTTGCTCCGAGAAACCTGTGCAGATTGGACTATTTCGATCTCAGAACATGTGGGGTGCCAGGCTGAGGAGCCGGTGTGTGCATGGGAGCTTTGGAAAGTACCGTGGCCAGACCCCAAATTCTGACTCCCTGGGTCCGGGTGGTTCCCCAGGTGATTCTAATATGGGTGGCCCAGGGTTGACAAGCTCAGATGCAGTCTCCTCCTAACCCAGGGTCAGGCAGCTTCTCAAGGCTGAAGGTTTGGACAGATAAGGAACTAGGGGGACCTCTCCAGACCCCTGTATCATCCCCAGCAGAGCCTCTGCTGATGAGGCTGAACCCCCACCTCCCTCTTTACTCCCCCTGTGACCCTGAGGAAGTTCATGCCACGTGCCTCAGTTTCCTTATGTGTGAAGTGGGGACTAATGTGCCCACTTTTTCTTGCCCTGGTGGCGGCGTACATGTTGCCATCATTGTCATGATCGGGTGGCTGCTAATTGTTAATGGCACACTGACAACTCTTTTATTTTCTCATTTAGATTTTTTAAAATTGATTTCAGAGAAGAAGGGAGAGGGAAAGAGAAATAGAAACATCAATGATGAGAAAGAATCATTGATCGGCTGCCTCCTGCACGCCTCCTATTGGGGATCGAGCCAGCAACTCAGACATGTACCCTTGACCAGAATTGAACCCGGGACCCTTGAGTCCACAGGATGGTGCTCTACCCACTGAGCCAAACCGGCTGGGACAACGCTCACTGACATCTCTTGCCTTCCAGAAAATTCTCTTTGCCCTACTGGCTTGGCAGCGGTTAGACTGTCCGCCCACAGACCGAGGGGTCATGGGTTCGATTCAGGTCGAGTGCATGTGCCCCACCTGTAGGCTTCGGCCCTCGGCCCTGGTCGGGGTGCATGAGGGAGGCCACACGTCAAGGCTTCTCTCTGTATGTCTCTCCCCTCCCTTCCACTCTCTCAAAAAAAAATCAGTGGGAAAAGATGTCCTCAGGTGAGGATTAACAACAAAATTCCTCTTCTCCCAGGATGCTCTGATGCATAGAAACAGAAACTCCTGACTTTCTCCCTTTTAACGGAAGACGCTACTCAACTGTCAAACCTAAACCTTGACATTAAAATGGACGTCTCGTCTGAGAAGGAATGTTATCCTTGAGAAAACTTGCCAAATCCCGGAAAAGGGAAAAGAGAACGTCTCCTGCAGGCCGGCCCGAGGCTGGATCTGGAGGCCTTGCTGCCTCTGCCTGTCCCTCCTGCCCAAGGCATATGCGTGTGCGGCTGCCAGGCCTGGCTGAGCTCACTGCAGGAACGCAGCCGCTGAGGCTTGAAACTCCTCCCTCCCCCCTGAGTGTCTGAATTGCATCGGAAGGTCCCAGGGGGCTCAGAGGACGTCCTGGGCAGTGGGGCTATTTCAGTGACCCAGAAGACCAACCCCTCTGCACCCGTGCCTCTCACAGCCCACGGTCCCCTCCCCAGTTACAATGTCCCTGTGGCAGCACAAGGTTAATGGGAATTCACCATGCTCGCTCTGCCGGGCGTGCGGGGTCCTCTCCTGGGGCCCCTCCCCTTCCCAGAATGGGTGCCCTGGTCCGGAGCCCCAGCTCTGACAGGCAGGCCCACCTCTCAGCTCTGGCTTCCTCCTCAGCCAAACGAGGCAAAAGCACGATTGCTTCCTGGGGCACAGCCTCGGGCAGCAGCCTCCGCCTGCGGGAGGGCTCGGCGATCCTCCCCGGGGCCCTCTGGGAGGCACCTCGACACATGCGCCGTCCTGTTTTAAAGTGTAGGTTTTGTTACCGTTCAGGTTCAGGCATAGGGAGGCCTACAGGTCAGCAGACAGCTGCCACTGAAATGGTGGTTTGTTACTGACAGTTGCCAACGGCGGGCAGGGGCACACCAGGGCAGAGAGAGGCTGGGACCTGTGGGCAGCGGCCTGGGCTGTGGTTTCTGGGGGAAGGATCCGGTGGGGCAGGGTGAGCAGGTTTAGGCGCGGCTCGTTTGGATGATGCCAGGGGGCCCCGGGGCATAAGGGATGTCCCTGGTTGTGGGATACCCAGCCTGGTGCTGAGGGCAGGGGACAGTGTCTGAGGGTGGCCTGGGAGGTGGTCGGGTTTAGGCACCGGAGGGTTGGCCTGCGTTTGAATGCGGGCTCTCAGCAGGCTGTTTACCGTCTATAGAAATTAGCTAATGTGGGCAGGGCCGTCCCTCCGCATCAGCAAGGCCCCAATGCCAGAGAATCAGAAGACAGAAAGTACAAAGAGAGGTGCCCTCGGGCGGGCGGCTGGGCAGTGGGGAGAGACTCTGCGTTTGTGTCCGAACCCAGATTCCCTCCCACCTGACCACAGCTGGTTGCACAACAAAACGGGACCTTGGGTGCCTCCATCTCCCCACTCGCCCAGCGGAGTAAACTACTCCCACCAGACTTGTTTGAAGCAAGTGTAACCGTGTGCATAAAGGTGCCCCCGTGTGGGGAAGCCCTGTCCTGGCCTTTCTCCTGAGGGCAGCCCCCAGACCCCCCGCCCCCACAGCACCCGGTGAAGCTCCTCGTCTCACTGGGACCCCTCCCGGTGCCACGAGGCCAGTGCTGCGGCCACTGCAATGAATGGACAACCAGCGGGCAGGTTACTAAGCACCAGAGCGGGTGGCAGAGAATAACCAGGCGGGGACCCCAGAGGGAGGGCCAGGTGACAGGTGAAAGGCGTGAAGCTCCCAATGTTCTGGGAGCGGTCCTCAGGCAGTCCCTGCAGAGGAGATGGCCAGAGAGACGGACTTAATGGAATCAACTCGCTCTTGGTGGCAACAGTAAACTTGGGCTTGGGTGCGCGTGTACTTTAGGGGGACTTCTGTTTGGGGAGGCGCCTGATGAAATGCTGAGCCTCGTATAAAACAAGGCGGCGGGGCCAGCTTCCCCGCCAGAGCCCAGCGAGGGTGTCCAGGTGGCGTCCAGGCTGCAGTCCTGCGGAGCTTTGCCTTGGCTCGCGTGGGCCCTCCCTACTACCCGCTGGACACCCACGTCCCAGGTGGGCATCCCAGAGGCCGGAGAGCATCTGCCTCTCACTTTGCATTTTAAGAGGAGGCTGTGGGCAGGTGTGTTGGCCTCTCCTCTGATGGCAGCCCCATGGGCGTGTTCTGTGCCCAGTGAGGGGGTCAGAGCCCAGGCAGCAAGTCCAAGGCCTCTGGCTGCTCACGGGGACACTGATTCCCAACCTGAGGCGGCCTGGGGCACAGGGCGTTTCAGAGCCCACCCCCCCAGAGCACACATCTGCTTGTCACCGGGCTGACATGGAGAAGGGAGGGACCCAACAGGACAGCTTGGGCTGAAAGAACAGCTGCTCCAGTCGTTAGGGTTGAACTATGTCCCGGGAAATTCCTGTGTGGAAGTCCTGGCCCCAGCACCTCAGAACGTGGCCATATTTGGAGAGAGGGTCGTTGCAGATGTTAAGTAAGATGAGGTCACACTGGAGAAAGATGGCAATGTGACTGGTGTCCTTTCAAACGGGAAATTTGGACACAGACAGGCACACAGGGGGAACGCCACGTGGAGATGGGAGTGATGCAGCCACAGCCAAGGACCCTCCGGAGTCGGCAGAGGGGCGATGACCCCTCCCCGGTGCCTTCGGGGGAGCATGGCCCTGCCAGCACCTTGCAGCCTCCAAAACTGGGAGAGAGCACTTTCCTGTTGTTGAAGCCTCTAGGCTGTGCCCCGGGAAGAGGCGGGGGGTGGGGGGTGAGGATGTGAGGTGCCCTGAACGCCAACTCCTCAGTGTCCGGTTGTGGCTGTGCCTCACGGTCCTTCCAGCGCCAAGCAGACTCCTGGACAGCCAGTTCCCCCCACCCTGAGATTACACTCTCCAGGGACTGCCCAGGGCAAGCTGGCTGAGGTCATGGATGAGCCAACCCCACAGCCCTGACTTGGGTGCTGGCTATCAGACCAAGCTCCCAAGAAGTCACCTCTGGCAGCACATGAAGGCAGGAGCAGAAGAGAAAATCGGCTCAGGTGTCAGGAGAAGACAATTGTCCTCTACCTTCTAGATTCTTCTAGGTTCTTCTAGGTGGTCTAATAATTAACGTGACCTGAGACTGATTAACAGGAAAAACATACACACGTTTAATCACATGTGTACGAAGGCCGAATACAAATATGAGGTCCAGCCCAGCCAAGGTGGCTCAGTGGTTGAGTGTTGACCTATGATCCAGGAGGCCTGGGTTCAATTCCCGGTCAGAGCACATGCCAGGGTTTCTATCTCTCTCACCCTCTCACTTCCTCTGAAATCAATAAAAATATATATATTTTTAAAAAAGAATAAAAAGACACACTTGGCAGAAAATTTTTTCAGCTTGGTTTATGAAAGGATCCACAACCCAGCCCTGGTGGGTGGTCAGTTGGTTAGAGTATCATCCTGTACAGTGTACACCAAAAGGTTGCAGGTTCGATTCCTGGTCAGGGCCATACCTAGGTTGTGGGTTTGATCCCTGGTCTGCAGGAGGCAACCCATCCATGTTTCTATCTCACATAAATGTTACTCTCTCTCTCTCTCTCTTTCTCTTAAAAAAAAGAAAAAAAAATCAATAAAATCACAAATTTGGTGCCTTAAAACAAAATAGCACCAAGACATGTAAGCACATTTTTAAAAAGGCAAACAGGGGAGGGGGCTATAGCAAGCTTCCTTTGGTGGTAGGACTTAGACATGAGCAGAGTAACACACCGATTGGTTGCCTCCTGCACAAGCCCCAGCCAGGGCCAGGGCCTGGGCCTAGGAGGAGCCTGCAACAGGTACATGCCCTTAATTGCAGTCAAACCCGGGACCCTTTGGTCCACAGGCCGAAGCTCTACCCACTGAGCCAAATTAACTAGACCTTTTGGACCACCAGTTGCCTACAACCGCTGAACTAGAGCAAGAATCTCCACCCTTAAAACCCTGGAGGCAACAGACCCATGGGCTCTCCCAGAAGCACTCCCGCCCAGCCCCCCTCGACTTTCCCCTCCCTTCACCCTCTTTGTTCCCCTGCCCCAGGTGCCATACCATTAGCTTCCTCACGCCCAAGTCCAAGGGCCCTTCCTTTACCTCTAGGACTTGTTTCCTAAGCCCACTTCTTCTAGGAATGACTTCTACCTCCGTAATATACCCAATAAATGTTCTCTTACAGTTTGGGTCTTGGCTCTGAATTCTTTTCCCTCCAGAATCCAAGAACCGAGGTTGCTGAACCCAGGTGCCATCCGACCCCACCCGTCAGATACCTGGTGCCAATCCCAGCCACCTGCAACGCTTTTAGGGGAATAAGAAGGAAATATACATACATACATACTCGTTTTTGCTTGTATGTTCGTAAGGAAATTCTGGAAGGACAACCCAAGAAACTGGTAAGAGTGGTTACCTGTGTGTTAGTTGGGACAAGGGTGAGAGTAAAACTTTTCCCTAGATATTTTTTTTCCTAGATATTTTTTTTAACATGCTCCAGGCATGCAACAGCTCCAGCCACCAACACGGCTTTTAAGATGAACTGAGACTCCTGTCGGGTGTAAGAACACCACCATCTGGCGTCTCCTTGCCCGCTGCCCTAGATACTTTTGAGGTTGACTTGATACTTGAACCATATTAAGGATTTGAACATCTTCCTATTCAAAACCAGGGTAACCACCTGCAGTGTCCCTGCTCACTCCTCTGAAGAAGCGGGCCTCAGAGAGGGGCATCTCTCTGGTCACTCTTGTACTTGGCCAACCTCCCCGTGCACAGCGGGTGCCGAGGAAGCACGTTCCTGAGCAATGGTTGCCTGGAGAAAGGGGAAGCGAACCACAAACAAGGAACAAGGAGAATTCCGGACATACACGCCAGGGTTAAGACAAAATAGCACCCAGACATGTAACAGAACCAACTGCAACCTCACGGAGCAGCCGAGGAGTTGGTCCAGAGCAAGTGACTTCCAAAGCGGACTGTTGTGGAGTCGGGGGACGAGCCCCCGGACTGCACCCACCCCCGTGGGTTCCTGTAACAAGGCAGCCCCTAAATAAAGCTGCGTGTCTACTCGGCTTCCATTTTGTGAAAGCGCGGGGAGCGGGAGTGTGGAGATGCCCGGGAAATGCAGCCCCGGGAGAGCAGGTGGTGCGGGCTCGGCGATTTGTAAGCCCTTTGGGTGTGGGATCCTCTTCCCCCGGGACTGCGCCTTCCTTGCGCCATTTCAGAGCTTCCGACAGGGCCCCGCAGCAGCTCCCGGGCGACTCGTGCGCCAGCCCCCGGGGGCGCTGGCTGACCCGCCGGCCTGGCAGCGGGGCGGCCGAGGGCACCCGGCCCGGGAAAGCGTCCTGACTGCGCGATGGAGGGCGCAGGGCGGCGCGCTCCGAGTCCCCGGGCGCAGGAGCCCACGCGCGCCCCCCCGCACCCCGCCTTCCCCACTTGCGGCCCGGCCCCTCCCGCGGTCTAACTCGGCCCTGCGAGCCGCCCGGCCGACCTTGACCCGAGGCGACCTCGCGGGCACCCTCTCCCGCCCGCTGACCGCCGGGGGCGGGGGCAGCGCGTCGCCGAGTCGCCTCCCCTCCCTGCCCAGCTCCGCCTCGTGCGCAGGGGAGGCCCTGGGGAGCTCGGGACGCACGCGGGGCTGCGAGTGGGCGCCCAGCAGAGCCGGGACCAGCGGGGAGGGGGCGCGGGGGGAGCTGGCGGGTGGGTGGGGGACGGAGGGGCGCCTCCAGCTACCCCCAGCGCAGCACCCGCGCCTGCGCAAGGTGCCCGGGCCCCGGGTCGCGCCCTGGGCATCACCCCTCCGGGCCTCAGTCGGGCACCCAGCGGGCAGGGGTGGGGCTGAGCGTCTGGGTCGCTCGCCGAGCTTCCTGCAGGAGAAACACTAGCGCCGGAGAGCAGGCCATTGGGCTTTTTTTTCTTTCTTTCTTTCTTTCTTTTTTAAAACTGCAGCCGCTCAGGCAGCTGCCCAAACCCTCCCGGCCCGCCTCCCCCCGCACCCCACCCCCGAGCTCCCGGGCTCCCCCCTCCTCGCGTCAAAGGCCAGTGACCGCGAGGAAGCCATAGCCGGCTCCCCCTTCAACTTCCCACAAAAGGCTTAGCGAGGGCCGCGCCTGGGTCCTGCGAAAGGGACTCCGCCTCAGTTCCGGATCCGGAGCGGGGCGGGCAGGCTCCGCGGACCCTAGAAAAGGCGGGTGCCCTGGAGGAGGGCTCCCCGGAAGGGGCGATCAGACGACCTGAGGTCCTCTGGGAGGCTTCTTGGAGCTGATGGCGTCTGAGCTGGAGCTTGAAGGCTAAGTAAGCGTTTGGGGGGGTTGGGGGGGGGCAGCCATGGGGTCAAGATCAGTGCGGGAGCGCCACCCCCATTGCACCCCCCACAGGTGGATTGGGGCAGGCGAGTGAGGCGGATAAACAGACGTGTCCACCCACACAATGGGGCCTTATTCAGCCAAAAGGAAGGAAGCTCTGACACAGGCTACAAGTTGGACGGGCCCTGAAAGCATGGTGCACGGTGGAAGATCCAGATCAGGACGCATATTGTGTGATTCCACTTGCGGGAGCTGCAGAATAGGGGAGCCACAGAGACGGACAGCAGATGGGTGGTCGCCAGGGGCTGGGTGTGGGAGGAGTGTGGGGAGTGACTGCTAATGGGGACCCGGTCGGGGTTTCCTTTAGGGAAACTGTTCTGGGATTAGATTGTGATGATGGTTACACAACCTTGTGTATACACTAAAAACCACCGAATGGGACACTTTTAAAGGGTGGATTTCACGGTATACATGAGTCATATCCTAGCAGATTTTTTTTAAAGGGGAGGAGGGCTAAGGGGAGAGCCCCAGATGGGTCTGGCACCTTCTGATCGTCACCCCATTTTGCAATAGAGAAAAGTTTATTTGCAATAGAGGAAAGTTTGTCTGCTCTGGGCCTCGCAGCTGGGCAGGGCTGCCGCTGAGCCAGAAGTCAGGTGCCCTCCAAGCATGAGGAAAGGGTCCTGGCTTACCCTGTCTCCCTTCCTGGCATTTGGCCCACAGCTGGGCACACAGGCACGAGGGCGTTGCACTCAGCAGGAACAGCAAGAATAGGTGCCCAGAGGCAGGAAGTGGCGGGAGAGTGAGTGGAAGCAGCACAGGGGTCACGGAGGTTGGTAAGCACAGCTAGGGTGGTCCTTTGGGTGCAGGTCCTGGGTCTTGTGAGCCTGCCCTGGGTGTGCAGCTTCCTGGGTGTGCACATTGTGCAGGGGTTCCCAGAGGCCTCGAGGGGAGGGTGCAGGGGGCAGTGTTGTGGGACTGAGCCCTTGACCTGTGGGAACTGACACCTTGGGGAAGATAGTGTCAGAATCGAGCGAAATTGCTTGTTGGTATGGAGGGAAACCTCCACACTTGTGAGCAGAGGTGTCAGAAATAAAGTGTTTTGTGTTAGTCATAAAAGAGACTCTTGGGCACTAACCGGTTTGGCACAGTGGATAGAGCGTTGGCCTGCAGACTCAAGGGTCCCAGGTTCGATCCCGGTCAAGGGCATGTACCTTGGTTGCAGGCACATACCCAGTGGGGAGTGTGCAGGAGGCAGATGATCGATGTTTCTCTCTCATCGATGTTTCTAACTCTCTATCCCTCTCCCTTCGTCTCTGTAAAAAATCAATAAAATGTTGTGTTTTTTTTTGAAAAAGAGAGACTCTTGGGAGAGAAACACACAGTAGGGAAGAAACACAGTAAGTTTTTTTCCCCCACACAGAAAGGTAGACAAAATCTGAGTTTTTCCTAAACAGGACAATAAACCGTAACTCCAGGGAATACTCTTTTCTTTTTAAATTTATTTTTATTGATTTCAGAGAAGAAGGGAGAGGGAGAGAGATAGAAACATCAATGATGACAATCCTTGATCGGCTGCCTCCTGCACAGCCCCTACTGGGGATTGAGCCCGCAACCCAGGCATGTGCCCTGCCCAGGAATCAAACTATGACCTCCTGGTTCATAGGCCAATGCTCAGCCACTGAGCCAGACCCGTGGGGCTGGGGAACACATTGTTGAAGGACAGAAAACCTTTGCGTTGCTGTTGGACAAAGTCTACCAGTTACCACGCAACGTCACCCCGCGTGGGGCCCCATCTCACACATTCCCTGGAGAATGAGCCGATCCACGGGCAGGCCTGCTGGACCAGGGCCAGGGGAAGGACATCCAGGCATCCTTTTGCCTTATTTACAAACTTCTAAGAATTCCCCTTAGCCTGTGAGGGTCAGGAGTCTATAAATGGGCTTTGGAAGGTCCGAGACCGAAGTTCTCTCCCACTGTTTGTGTGCGTGTGCATTTTTGGGGGGGAAAGCGTGTGTAGCTTGTCTCCCGGATTTCACAGGATCAGTGACTGCATGCCCACCCCACCCCCACCCCAAAATTTAGAAACTATTGACTTCGTATCAGCTGCCTGGCTCCTTCCCCCTCCAAAGCAGAAGAATTTGCGTCTTGACACAGAAGCCTTCTGTCAGTATTCTCATGTGGATGGATTTTCAGGCATCTGCTACAATGAGCTGCAAGAATGTCACCCTTCTCCACCGCTGAGACCTTGGTGTCCAGGCTGGCAAGGCCCTGGGTCTAGGCCAGTCAAGACACCGACTTCAAGGCATGCCCACTAAGGTGTTGCCAGCTCTATGCCCAGACGTTGCTGTGGTCACACAAAGAAGCTCAGGAGGGCTGCACTAGGGGGGCCTTTGAACTACTCTGGCCTTTTCAAAAAGCCTTAAAGGGCCCAACCTGTGTGGCCCAGTGGTTGTGCATCAACCTGTGAAGCAGTAGGTCACAGTTTGATTCCTGGTTGGGGCACATGCCCGGGGCACATGCCCGGTTGCTGGCTCGATCCCCAGTGTGGGGCATGCATGAGGCCGCCGATCAATGAGTCTCATCATTGATGTTTCCATCTTTCTCTTCCCTCTCCCTTCCTCTCTGAAAGGGGTTCCACATTTATCTGACACATTTTACTGTTCGCTCTTGGCTGGCTTCTGTGGGTCTCGGCAGTCCCGGTCCCCAGAGAAGAATCTGTTCCAGGAGTGCACTCTGGCTGGCAAGTGTACCCCATTTCTGGTTAATAAACCAGGAAACAAGTTTTTATTTCATTGACTTTTACTATCTATTGACAAATGCTTTTAAAAATGGGCTTCACAGAGAAAAAATAATCCTAGCTAACGCTTATGTGGCACCTACTGTGCACTGGGGATGTTCTGAGTACTTCCCCTTGGCTACTCATATAATCTTCCCTAAGACTCCCCAAGGCAGCTTCTGTCACTCTCCCATTTTACAGGTGAGGAAACTGAGGCACAGATAGGTTATGATCACTAAGTGGCAAGGTCAGGATTTGAACCCAGGCCATCTGGCTCTGGAGTTCACATCACCAAGCAACCAGGATTACTGCTTCTCCAAATAAATAAAAAATGGTGGTGAACATTTGCTCATTCATCTCTTAGATCGACAATCTCATTTTGGGGGACATATCTTTTTTTATTCAAATAACATTCTGATTACTCATGGTCCAAGGACATTCAAATAATAAAGCAAATAGAATCAGATGTTAAAGACCGATCTTCAAACATTGTAGCCAACACCACCACCCTTGCGAGGCCACCAGACCTTTCAGCAGAGTGTCTGTAACTGTTTGAAGCGATCATTTTGAGCACCATTGACTAGTTTTTTGAAGCTCTGAATAGCTGTAGGGATCTCAGCAGAATTGGAGGAATCAGCTCAACCATGGTAAGTTCCGAAACATGGCCAGTCGAGGCTTCAAGTAAGTCACAGCAGTGTCTACTGGCACCAGGGCCTTCTCCACCAGGTTCCAGACAGATTGGGCCATGGTTCTAGGATGGGAAGCCTGTGGCCACCCGTGGCCAGCTGAATCCTCATTATTTAAGTGAGGAAACAGGCCAAGGTGGGGTTTCAAGGCGTCCACGCAGCCAGCCAGAGGCGGACGCGGCCGGTGGCCAGCATGCACACTCGGCACTGATCTTGCTGCTGTGCTGGGATGCCTCCTCAGGAAGCCAAGCATCTGCCCACCTTCCTTCGCCTCTAAAATGGCCCATCAGGGTGCAGGATACTTCAAAGTGCAGAGGAAACCAGGTGGAATCCTTGCCCTAGAGGGGAGGACCGGAGAGGAGGAAGGCGAGGAGAGGGGGAGCACAGGCCTCTTCTCCTTCGCACTCTTGCCCAAGGCATTGCCACTTCCCAGTCTTGGGACACTCTCCCTGCCTCTCCCCTCCTCCCAACTCTACTGTCTCCCCAGGCCATCCCAGTGTCTCAGCTTCTTCATCTCCTCTTCCTGTCATGGCCTCACCCTTCCCACTAACAGTCAATGCCCCACTCAACTCCCAGGCATTTAAAAAAATATATATTTTATTGATTTTTTACAGAGAGGAAGGGAGAGGGATAGAGAGCCAGAAACATCCACGAGAGAGAAACATCGATCAGGTGCCTCCTGCACACCCCCCTCTGGGGATGTGCCCACAACCAAGGCACATGCCCCCGACCGGAATAGAACCCGGGACCTTTCAGTCCGCAGGCTGACGCTCTATCCACTGAGCCAAACAGGCCAGGGCCAGGCATTTTTTTAAAATACGTTTTTGTTGATGAGAGAGAGAGAGAGAGAAAGGAGAGAGAGGTTGGCTCCTGCATGCCCTCTATTGGGGACCAAGCCCACAACCGGGGCATATGCACTGCCAGAGAATCAAACCAGCGACACTTTGGTACATGAAACCATGCTCAACCGAGCCATACCGGCCAGGGCTCGATCATTTTTAGTTTTAAACCTGGAGGCCTAACACACAGTAGTAAGAGCACCATGTGCACCATCGTAAGCAAATAGCTCCATGCGTGGTCGCTCCTGGCACCCTGACCGGGCCGTTCCTGGGCTGCTCAGTCAGTGCCCGTCACTGCCGTTCAGGTGCGTCCCTGACCTTGCTGAACAGACAGTGTGTGTGCTTTCTGTGTGCTTGTTAGCTGTCCTTTCCTTGGATCTGCAAGCTCTAGCCATGTTGTGTGTGTCTTGCTGCTTATGATTATTACGCTGTATGGAGAAACCACCACTTATCCATCCATTCTTCTGTTGGCGGACATGGGGTTGTTCTCTGGATTTTTATCAGTTTGAATGAATCTTTTGTAAACATCCCTATACCAGTCTTTTCGTGAACATGAGCTCCCTGCTATGCACCCAGGGGTAGGATTACTGGGTCAGAGGGCAAGCCAATTCACTGACGAATACATTTTCATTGTTGCTGTGAGGTCCTCTGGCTGCCTTTGGGCTGCGTTTGGGCTGCTTGCATCTATCTGTATGACCTCATTTTGTCCTCACCAAACCCCAGGGATGCTGGCTGAGCAAATGTTCTTTGCAAATATTATTACCACCATGACGTGGAGCAGCCACCTGCAGGGGTTCAAGGTTCAAGTTCAGAGGGGCTCAAAGCGCCGGAGAGGAGAGGGAAGCGCAGAACGCTGAGATTACAAAATTGTTTCCTACGGGAAATGGCAAAAAGTCTCACACACTTTTGGATCAGAACCTGCTGGGAGATGCCAGCAAGAAAGGCTGGCAAGAGAGAGAGGGCTCCGCTGGGCTCTTGGCAAGCGAAGAGGGCTTTACAAGTTCCATGTTACATTGTCCCTCCTCTTCAGGTTGGACAATGGTATTGCGGTCATGTTTTTAAAAAAGAATTCTTATCTTTTAGAGATTTGTACTCAAGGGCTTGTGGGCAAAAACAGTAGGATTTCTGGGTTTGCTTTAAAGACATTAGGGGGGCAGGGGCACAGACAAACACCTTGGCCCTAGCTCCATAGCCGTTGAACCTAAGTTTTGGTTACATTGGATTTTATTATATACTAACATACTATTCTCGTTAATTTTTAGTGGTTAAATTTTTCCATACAAAGATATTTTTAGAGGAGATCTCTTAGTGATAATAAAAATATTAATATATGCATTAAAAACCTTCTACGGTTTCCTTATAGCCACAATAAGCAGCTGCTCAAGTATGTTTGTTTGACACTGGGGGAAGAATTTGAGAGAGAGAAAAACAGTTTAAGAAAGACTTCTTTCGTTTCTGAGGCTGACTGGGACATTTTGGTGTGGGGAGAGGGAACTCGGGATGGGACCTGGTTCACAGCTCCACAGGG
>PVJC01009741.1:0-25626 GCA_004026665.1 Murina feae
TCTATAATTGATACACTGTTCCTTTAAGGCGGCCTTCTAACTACTAACGAAGCCTCCTCTGCTTCACCTCGCAGCCTCTATAATGAAACAATTGTTACTTTTACTGGTTAGGCCGGAGCTGCTCTTTCCTTCAGCTCCGGAGGATTCTATGATTGTTACAATGTTTCAAAAAGCTGTGTTTCGCTAGAGGCAGTTTAATGGGAGCTGAGCTGAAGGGCTCAGCTTCACTTTCACTCCTGCCGCAATGGAAAGGGCTGTTTACTCAGGTCCATGAGTGGCGGCCGCCATGTTGGCTGGGCTAATTTGCATACAGCCGCTCTGATTGGCTGGTGGGCATGGCTTACCCTGTCTCGGAGAAACGGTTAATTTTAATATTTCGCTTTTATTAGTTTAGAAGCCTCTGTGTGCAGGTTGGGTGGGGCGGGGTCTCGGGGAATCTACATGGTGGAGCAAACAGCTATGGTTGATCCTGAGCCCAGCCCTAAGAGGTTCCGGGTCTCAGTGTACCACAGTGATTGCTGCAAGCACCGCGGACAGAAAGCTGCTCTGGAGTTCCTCCCGAAGCCAAATAGTCCAGTTTCTCCTCGTATGAGTCTGGATCCCCAGAAACTCGCCCGGAACTGGAGTTCAAAGTTGTCGGGAGCTTGTGACTCCCTCCGGATTGAAAAAGACAACCACATCCTCAGTTGCCAGCCCTTTCCTCTCGCGCCTCCATAACTCTGCACTTTACTTCCGCACCTCCTCTGAGTCTTGGTGTGCTTTTCTCTTTCCTTCTAGTTGTAGAGTTTCCACTCAGCCAGCCTTCCTGTGGTTCTGGGTGGTGTCCGTTTTTTCTTTTTGTTGTAGTTTTGAAGTGGCTGTGCGAGGCAGCAATTTCAGGTGTTTACCTATGCCACCATCTTGTTTTTTTCCCCCTCAATAATTATTGAGTGGTTCATAGACAGGGACCACTATGACATGCCATGACACTATAGATGAGAATCTAAATAAATCACTACCACAAATAACTTATGCAGCCTATTAGAACTCAGTAAAATTTAGTCTAATTGCTCAATTTTGCTCAGATTTCCTTAGTCTCCCACAGGACTATTCAGATAGATTTCCAGGATGTCTCGTCACTCTGCTGCTATATAAGTTAAGACTACAAAGGGGATCAAAACACTTCCCAATATGGTACAGAGTGTCTACTAAAACCTAATAACTACAGAAAACTTTAATAATAAGAACAGGCACTGGACGATGTGGCTCAGTTGGTTGATGCTGTCTCCCATATACCCAAAGGTTGTGGGTTCAAATCCTAGTCAGGGCGCATACCCAGGCTTTGGGTTCGATCCCCAGTTGGGGTGTGTAAGGAAAGCAACTGGATGATGTCTCTCTCTCCTCCCCCGCCCCCACCTCTGAAATCAATAAGAATGTATTTTCAGGTGAAGATTAAAAAAAAAAAGAAAAAAGAAAAAAAGAACGGATTCCCTAAAGACCATAAAGATTCACTAATTATGTTTTTAAAGGTATATAATATTTCATCATTGACTCCTTTTACTTCAGTTGGTCATAAGTGTATCTATATATATAAAAGCCAAGCAACTGGAATGATGGAATGACTGGTTGCTATGACACACATGGTGGTGGTCAACTGGCCCAATCATGGCCCCAGTCAGCCCCCCTCAAGCTCCCATAGCCCCTCTCCCCAGCTGGTCCTGCCCCCAATCTAGACAGGTGGCTGGACCCCACCTGTGCATGAATTCATGCACTGGGCCTCTAGTAAAGCTATAAGGTTACCTCAGCCCATCCTAATTTTACAAATAATCAAAACATTCATTTAGTGCCTGCCATAGAGGAAGCATGGTGCTAAAAATTATAGGTGTGGTGCACACCTTACCTTAATTAGAATCTTTATGCAAAAGACAGGCAATATGCATATCAAAAGAATTATACACCAAGAAAGAAAGATGACTATGGCTTAAAAAATGATTCAGGAATCATTTGAAATGGCAAATGTAAGTAATATGGGGCAGCAGTTAAACGGGACTATTGAAGAGGATTTAAATAAATCTACTGGGTAAGACAGAACAGAAAACCCTGAGTATAAAAGCAGAAGTGAACAGCAAAACAGTGAGCTCTGCTCAGGAAAAAATGAGTAATCAATCTGGTAAGGTAGGCTGTTTATATAAGGAATAAAAAGCAGTACATTTAAACAACTGAACTGGTCAGAACAATAAAGAAACAACAACACCTATGTCAAACTAAGGAAACTGGTTTTCAGAGGGAAATCTGTTTCAGAAAGGTTAATTTAGCTATAAAATAGAACTTGGATTAAAAGGCAAGAGAATAGCCTGAAAGTAGTACAGAACAGGTTTGGAGATTTAGTATTCTTAAAGACAGAAATGACAGAGGAGAAAGGAAGGCAGACAAGATGAGAAAAAAGGGAACATGACTATGTACTGTCATAGATGCTGATATATAAGTACATTTTAAGGATGAAAGATCAGAAAGTTAACAGAGCCAGATACTATTTTGCTTTTCTTCATTGATGAAAGGCCTCAAAAAAACAGTTAACAAGTTGAAGTGAAAGTATCTAAGGACTCTTAGCCCTTAGACTTTAAGAAGCCTTGTTACTTGAAAAACTATTTTTTCAGGATTTTCAAGAAACAAGGCATCAGCTTGCTAGTGGCTCAGAATCCTATCCTCTGAAGCCTTTAATTTTTCTTTTTTTCAGGTCTTGGCTCAGCTTCCAGTGAACCATTTGATGAAATTAGTATTGTTTGCTTTAAGAAATGACTGCTTACTTATGCTTTAAATCTTTACTTTCATTTTTATTTTAACCTTTAAATTCTTTCATTGCTCTAATTTTGTTTAAGTATTTTGAATGTCTTAGGACTGTCTTGGTCACTTTAGAATTTTATGTAATTCATATCCTTATTGTTTCTTTAAAAAAATAATATACTATTTAGTCATTACATCCTGTATTATATTTTTATTGCTTTTACTTAGTATTCTAAGATTTTTAAGTTAAGATTTTGTTTTAATATATTTCCTTGAAAGAGGAATCTGCAATACCACACCAGAAAAGTCAGACAGACATTGCAGTAATATTTAATGATCCAGGGGTCCTCAAACTTTTTAAATAGAGGGCCAGTTCACTGTCCCTCAGACCGTTGGAGGGCCGGATTATAGTTAAAAAACAACAACTATGAACAAATTCCTATGCACACTGCACATATCTTGTTTTGAAGTAAAAAAACTAGGCGGCAAAAACACCCGGTGGGCCGGATACACGTCCTCAGCAGGACGCATGTGGCCTGCGGGCCGTAGTTTGAAGACCCCTGACAGCTGGTACCCAGTACATGGTAGATTCAAAATAAATGTCTGGGCTTCTAGAAAACTTTATTCAGTCATCGTTTTCTCTTTCCTAACTCTCTAGATCTAGATCTACATCTACATCTAGATCTAGAGATCTTTCTGCTCTAGATCTGTGGTTCTCAAATTTCAGTAAGCATCAGGATCATTTGGAGGGCTTGCTAAGATACAGATCGCTAGGCTTTACCCCAGAATTTCCGATTGAATAAATCTGGGTTGGGAGCCAGTGAATTAATATTTCTAATAATTCTCAAGTGATGTTGATAAAATGGTTTGATGATAACACTTTGAGAACTATTTTTCTGGATCTCGGATTTGTATATCCTGCAACTTGAGAGTGACTGCCATAGTGAAACAGTTTTGAATATAAATTGGTGATTTGTTTACAGTGAATTAGTAAGGAATTTAACTCCTACTTGTATGTATACATTTTGTCTCTATGTTACAATAACACCATCCTGTTACACGGTAGTAGAATTCTAATAAATTTTAATAGAATTTTAATAAATTTACTAAATTATGAAGACACGGACAACTTGCTCAGAAATCTTGTTGGTAATCATTATTGAAGCAAAAATATAATTCAGTATCGTTATCAGAAGAAAACTGGGATAAATGTATATACATCTCAGGTATTTTATAATACCTATAAATATGGAAACTATTTAGAAATTAAAATAACCAGTGTTACTAGAAGTTCTGAAAATGAAGCTAATATATAAAGCAAAGAATAACGTATTTAATTATGCCCTGCATAATCAAAATTACCATTATCATTAAAATGTTCTTTCTAAGGTTCTTAAGGAGTAATAAATTTATTTTAGATCTTTGAAAGTGAAAACAATTTATATTGGCATTTATCATTTATTTGATTAAACAAGAACTATAGGAAAACTCAAATGCTGAGTTTATCAACTAATAGTATCCTGGTATATTTTTGTGAAAACTTTTGCACAAAAATGTAGGCTGGCTTATATTAACTGGCATGTTAATGCAATCACAGTCTGCCAAGAAGTCCTATCTAATAAAAGAGTAATATGCAAATTGACCATCATAGGATGGCTGCCGCCATGTGGTCAAAGATGGCCATCATAAGATGGCCAGCAAGGGAGGGAAGAAAGGAGGGACCCAGGCCTGCAGGGGAGGCAATTGGGAGGGACCTAGGCCTATAAGGGAGGGCAGTTGGGGGGGACCCAGGCCTGCAGAGGAGGGCAGTTGGGGGGGACCCAGGCCTGCAGGGGAGGACAGATGGGGGGGACCCAGGCCTGCAGGGGAGGGCAGTTAGGGGGGACCCAGGCCTTCAAGGGAGGACAGTTGGGGGAGGGGACCAGGCTGACAGAGGAAGGCAGTTGGGGGGGACCTAGCCTGCAGGGGAGGACAGTTGAGGGGAGGAAGCATCCTGGCAGGGAGAGGGCAGTTAGGGGCAATCAGGCCGGCACAGTTAGGCGTTGATCAGGCTGGCAGGGGAGTGGTTAGGGGCAATTGGCAGGCGAGAAGTCAGGAGTCAGCAGTACTGGATTGTGAAAGGGATGTCTGACTGCCTGTTTAGGCCTGATCCCACCGGGCAGTCAGACATCCCTCAAGGCGTCCCACATTGGAAAGGGTGCAGGTTGGGCTGAGGAACACCACCCCCACCCCCACTCCTACTCCGTGCACAAATTTCTTGCACCATGCCTCTAGTAGTGATATATATATATATATATATATATATATATATATATATATATATATCATGGACCAAGTCAGAGCTAAAATATATCCAATAATTTTCAAAGTTCGCTACTGTCTCAAATGAGCAAGAATAATAAGTAGGGTCTCCATGCCTCAGTAAGCAAGAATAACATAAAGTCTTCTCTGCCTTTCTTCCAAAATAATTCAGTCCAAAATCAACAGATGGACTAAACAAGGCAAGTATTTGTGGACAGGAATGGAAGCAGTACCATTTGCCGAGTAGGAACTCAAGCACCCTGAATAGGGAAGAGTATAAAGGAAACGGGAAGCATTAGATCCACTAAGTAAATATATTAAAAACAACTTGGGCAATGTTTCTCACTGATAATGAAGGAAGTCAGAAATAAAGGGAGAAAACTAGAATTAACCTGTGGCATTGGATTAAAACTGGAAGTATTTAGTATGCGCACACACACACACACACAAACACATAGGACCTAGCTGTTGGTTTCTAAGTATCACTGTCCACTAAAAGGACCCAGGTACTTTGAGAAACAGCAAATTCCAAGGTTAAAGAGGGAATATACGAAATTGGAATTCCATGTGCCAGAAAGGAAGGCCTCAAAGAATAATGAGGGAAGGGGCATGTGTAAAGTATTCAGAAGCCAGATTGAAGGGGCTCCCAAACTGAGACAATTTGAGTCTTATCTCATAACTGGTGATCACAGTAACAAAATATAGCCCACTCAATAAAAAGCAATCCATGAGTTCATATTGATGATATAAATTAATGAAAAGAGAAAGTTTTTCCTTATATTACAACTAGGGGCCCGGTGCACAAAAATTTGTGCACCTGGGAGGTCCATCAGCCCGGCCTGTGCCCTCTTGCAGTCTGGGACCCCTCTGGGGATGTCCACCTGGTGGTGTGCCTGGTCAGCCTGGGTGAGGGGCTGATGGCTGTTTGCAGGCTGGCCCAGCCCCCCTCCCCCAGTGGGGACCCTCTCCTCATGGGGGTGTGGCCAGCCTGGGTGATGGGCTGAGGGCTGTTTTCAGGCTGCCCACAGTCCCTTCAGGTTTTAGGTCCCTACTGGGGTACCTGGCCAGCCTGGGTGAGGGGCTGATGGCTGTTTCCAGGCTGGCCAACCCCCCCCAGTGGTGTCCCTCACCCCACTGGGGTGTGGCCAGCATGGGTGAGGGGCTGATGGCTGTTTGCAGGCTGGCCAAGCCCCCCAGTAATGACCCTCACCCCACTGGGGTGTGGACAGCATGGGTGACGGGCTGATGGCTGTTTTCAGAATTTCAGTCTGCCCACAGCTCCCAATGACCCAATGTCCCAGCAAGGCTAGCTGGACGCAGGTTTCTGGGGTTTATCTTCTACACTGTTCCTTTAAGCCGAGGCCTAGTAATGAAACCTCCTCTCTGCTTCAGCTCTGGCTTCTATAATGAAACAATGCTTAATTAGAAGTCAGGCCCGGCCTGCTGTTTGCTTCAGCTCCTAGGATTGAAACATTTGTTGCAAATATGATGTTCCCTGGAGCGGAGAGAAGCCCAGGCGGCCCGCAAACAGTTTCACTCCTGCTGCAACGGACGCTGCCTGTTTACTCAGGTCCCTGAGTGCAAGCTTCCATGTTGGCTGGGTTAATTTGCATACAGTTGCTCTGACTGGCTGGTGGGTGTTGCTTAGGTGTCCCGAAGAAACAGTTAATTTTAATATTACACTTTTGTTTAGGATGCCAACTAATAAATGTAGAAGGAATGATATAATAAAAAAAATCACCACTTAGCAATGATTAATCATAGTAATGATTCAAGCAGGAATTATCAATGGGTGTTAAAACTATGGGTAAAAGTTGCTGAGGAACAAGATGTTTACATAGTATTTACAAAATACTTACTATAAAGGGAAAAAGAACAACTTTATAGTGAAGAAATATGGTAGATATCACCTTCATCAAGTGAGTGTCAGTCATGGAATGAACTGAAATTGTGTACCACTTGATATGATGCACTGGGAAAAAAGTAACATTACTTTGTCTGATATCCCTACCAAAAATTGTATTCTGATTATGTTTAAAAACATACACATTTTAAAAGATATTTGTTCACATTTACAAATGAGAGTTCCATAAACATTAAAACTGTTTTGAATTTAAATATAGTAGTCCCCCTTACCTGTGAGGATAAGTTCCAAGATCCCAGTAGATGCCTGAAACTGTGGTATTACTAAATCCCATATATATTATGTTCTTTACATAAATAACTATGATAAAGTTTAACTTATAAATTAGGCACAGTAAGCAAGTGTTATTAAAACAACTAATAAAAATAGAACATTATAACAACACTAGAGGCCCAGTGCACTCGGGGGAGGGGGGGAGGGGAAAGAGGGAGGATCTCTGCCCGGCCTGTACTCTCTCAGGGGATGTCCACCTGTTGGTTTAAGCCTGCAACACGGAAGATCGAGCCTAAGATGGCAGTCAGACATCCCTCTGGCAGCGTGGGAGCCCTCAGGCTAGCAAGGAGCAGGCCTAAGCTGCAGTTGGACATCATTAGCGCTGCTGAGGAGGCAGGAGAGGCTCCCACAACCACCGCTGTACTGGCAGTCGGCAGCCTGGCTTGTGACTGAGCAGAGCTCCCTCTGTGGAAGTGCACTGACCACCAGGGGAAGCTTGTGCATTGAGCGTCTGCCCCCTGGTGGTCAGTGCATGTCATAGTGACCAGTCATTCTCAGTGGTTCTGCTGTGAGGGTCAATTTGCATAGTACCCTTTTATTGTATAGGACTAGAGGCCTGGTGCATGAAATTAGTGCACAGAGTGCGAGTGGGAGGTGGGTGTGGTGTCCCTCAGCCCAACCTGCACCCTTCCCAATCTGGGACCCTTGAGGGATGTCCGACTGCCCATTTAGGCCCGAACCCAATCCCCCAACTGCCCTCCCCTGCAGGCCTGGGTTCCTCCCAACTGCCCTCTCTTGCTGGCCATCTTTGACCACATGGGGGAAGCCATCTTGTGATGGCCAATTTGCATATTACTCTTTTATAAGATAGGATTATATAGGATAGAGGCCTGGTGCATGGGTGGGGGCCAGCTGATGTGCCCTGAAGGATGTCCCGGATCAGGGTGGGGTTCCTGCTGGGGTGCCTGGCTAGCCTGGGTGAGAGGCTAAGGGCTGTTTTCAGGCTGGCCACATCCCCTTCAGGGAGTGGGGTCCTGCTGGGGTGCCTGGGCAGCCTGGAGTAGGAGCTGACGGCTGTTTGCAGGTTGGTCACAGCCCCTTCAAGATGGGTGTCCCTCACTGGAGTGCCTGGCCAGCCTGGATGAGGGGCTGATGGTTGTGTGTATGCTGGCCACAGCCCCTTCAAGTGGGTGTTCCCCCTTGGGGTTCCTGGCCAGCCTGGGTGAGGGGCTGATGGCTATTTGCAGGCTGGCCACAGCTCCCATTGACGCAACATCCTAGCAAAGCTGGCTGGAGGCAGGTTTCTGGGGTTTATTTATCTTCTATAATTGAAACTTTGTTGCCTTGAGCGAAGGGCACAGCCTGCCTAGGCAGGCAGTTTCCTCCATTGCTGGTGCAATGAAGCCTCCTGTTTGCTCTAGCTCCGTGGCTGCCGGCTGCCATCTTGGCTGGGTTAATTTGCATACAGCCACCCTGATTGGCTAGTGGGCATGGCTTAGGTGTCCTGGAGTGATGGTTAATTTGCATATTACTCTTTTTTTTAGATTAGATACTGTACTAAAAGTTGTGTGAATGTGGTCACTTGTTTCAGAGGATCCCTTGCTCAAGTCTCCTAATAAGCTCCATACTTTCTGGCACAGTATGTTTCCAACAAGTTGAACACGTTTTCTGTTCATGTCTTCACACACTGTGCCTGTAACTTCCACTGTTTAAGATGTGAGAATAAAACTAGCATGAATTTCTTTTTTCAATTTTAGTATCATCATGATACTAAGAATAGTGCGCAATTTAAAGTTTATTAATTATTTACTTCTGGAAATTCCCATTTACTACTTTCAGATTTCTACTGACCATCAGTAACTGAAACCATGGAAAGTAAAACTGCAGCCCTAACTGGTTTGGTTCAGTGAATAGTGCGTCGGCCTGAGGACTGAAGGGTCCCAGGTTCGATTCCAGTCAAGGGCATGTACCTTGGTTGCGGCCACATCCCCAGTGGGGAGTGTGCAGGAGGCAGCTGATTGATGTTTCTCTCTCATTGATGTTTCTAACTCTATCCCTCTCCCTTCCTTTCTGATAAAATCAATAAAATATATTTTTTAAAAAAGACAGTAAAACTGCAAATAAGGGAGATGGCAATACTGTACATAATGTTTGAGGAGCACTATTATATAGTAAGAAAGTAAAGCAAAGCACATTAGAAAAGGCCAAAATTAGTTAAGATTTTAAAACCAAAGGAGTGAAGTATATACTTGGCTTTAAAATCAAGAAATAACAAGGACAACAAATAAATCTTTTAGGGGGTTTCCAAAGCTTACCTTAAATTTATACTTTGTACTACGTCGGAGATTTTTCACTGTGTAAGTAAGATCTTCTCCATCATATTTAGGCTTAAAACCATATCCCTGGAAAGGGGAAAATATAAATCTTCATTAGATGTCTAACAGAAGAAATATGGGGAATAATGAATATGTGAAAAGACCCAGGTTTTCTTCATCTTCACCTATGTGCTATGTGATCAATGCTATTTAGTGTAATTCTCACACTGATGTTTCTAACTTGAGTGGACAGATCCAGAAATGCTACTAACAAATGTAGAAGGATGAAGGAGACCACTTATTCTCAGTGAAAAGAGTACCCAAGAGAAGATTTTTGTGTTGAGGAAAGAGTGAGAGCCAATGGTAACTTGATTATCAGTATCTTTATCTCCAGAATAGAAATTTCCCAAACAGATGTTCTAAGAGCTTAACACAACTATAACTAATGTATTTAAGTTGCCCTGAACACATAGTTGTGTTCAGGTGAATAAATGGACGGTTGGTTGTCCTGGCAGGTAGGAATGTCACTTAGGTTTGGGATTGCTATTTATAGCCCCAGTGACAATGCTTCATTAATTTTCCAATGCTATTTTTAACATTTTAAAAATGAGTTATAATACATGTACCAAAAAACTTCCCATTTTAAAGTATGAAATTCAGTGGTTTATAGTATATTCACAAGATTGTGAATCACTCAATACCTCACTTACAACCATAACTTAATACCTAATTCCAGAAGAGAGCCTGTACTTGATTTTTTGATTAGTAGTAACTTCCCCTTTTCTCATCTACTAATAAATGTACTTTGTCTTTACAGATTTGCCTATATCCATCAAATTAAATAACATAATATGTGATCTTTTGTGATAGAATTCTTTGACTTAGTACAATGTTTTCAAAATTCACTTATGTTGTGGCATGTGTCAGTACTTTAATCCTTTATAGGGCCGAATGATATTCCATTATATAGCTGTATCACATTTTGTTTATCAATTCAGCTGTTGATGGACATTTGGGTTGTTTCCACTTTTTGACTATTATGAATGATGCTGCTATGAAAATTCATGTAGAAATTTTTGTACGAACATGTGTTTTCAATTCTCTTGGATATATACCTAGGAGTAAACCAATGCTATTTTTTATTCATATTGTTTCAAAGTAGCTCTAAAAAGCTATGGAACTATATAGAATTAGCATAGGACAGCCTGACTCTTATTCAGCTTGATTCTAGTTCCCAGAAGATGAGCCAGTAGTAATTAGATTTAGGTTGTACTATAGAATCTCACATGAGGTTCTTTTAAGTCTCCCGTGGCACTTGGGAAAGCAGTGTATAAACACAGTTGGAGAAAGCAGACATATTATTTCCTTATCTTTTAGAGTTGCTTAGTTTAGAAGGCTGGGTGATCTTCTTCTCTCTTTATTTCCCCCAAAACATATATATTTGACATACACTTTATGTTATTCCCAGGTACAAACATACGTACAAAAACATAAAAAACAAAACTCATTCCTACACATCAAGAAAAATAAAGACTGAGTTCTCCCTCACTCCCAATACCTCCAAAATATAACCAAGCAAGGATTCAAAAGATTTGGGGAAGTATCTAATTATTGTGGAAATATGTACAGTATGAGGATTAATACCACACTGAAATGTTTTAAATACCCCATTTAAAATACATATTCATACTCACTGAAGTTTCATCCTCCATCTCTAAAATGTAAGAAATTCCTTCATCTGATGGTGTTCCTGAGGGTTTACGCCATTGTAAAGATAACCAAGTAACGCCAGCCTTAGTTAATATAGGACTTGCTGGCATAGAAGGAGCACAGCCTGAGGTGTAATATAAAACTTCTTCACTAAAACTACTGTTGAAACAAATGAAATTTGTTTAAGAAGAAATGAGAAAAAGTTATTTTTATAGAGAATTAACTTTTGATAAACGACATTTTTGATAACTATAACTTAAAGAATATATCTTGAATTTGATAATATCTTTACAGTAACCAAGTCAAACACCTAAAAATAAATTAGCATTCTTTTAAAACTACAGTTTATGCAACTAACACATTATCTTATAGCTTTTCATACAACTATATCAACAAAATGATAACAAAGCAGAATTTTAGCAGATAATTTGGACTGTAAATAATTTACACAAATAAAGTTGACTGGATAAGCTAAAATATCTACATTAAAGTGTATTTTACCTTGTGCCATACTCATTTTTGGCTGATAGTCTAAATTTACATCCCATTGCTGGTGATAGTTTAGTAATTTTAAATTGCTTCTGTGAGCCCATGTAACACTGACAAAATTCTCCATTTCCTTTTCCCTAAAAGAAATGGTTAATTATTACATGTCAGGTACATTACTGTAAAAAGATAAATCCACATCAATTCCTATTTGATAGCAACATATTAACTATCATACATTTTTGTTGTTGTTGTTAATCCTTACCCGAGGACATTTTCCCACTGATTTTTAGAGAGAGTGGAAGGGAGGGGAGAGACAGAGAAACATTGATGGGAGAGAGACACCATCAATTGGTTGTCTCCCACCTGCTCCCTGATCAGGGCTGGGGATTGAGCCTGCAACTGAAGTAGATACCCTTGACTGGAACTGGATACTTGGCCCTTCAGTTTACGGGCCAACATTCTATCTACTGAGCCAAACTGGCAAGGCCAAAAGTCATTTTTTTTTCTTTCATTTTTTTTTTTTTATTACATAAAGTATTACAAAGATTAGTACATATATCTCTTTTTTTTCCCCTGCCCTTCCCTCAGCCTCCCCTACCCTCAAAAGTCATCTTAATTACATGCATGTCATGGATCTCAAGAGAATGATGAGATTACATACATCTTTTATATGATAGTTACTCTTTGTTATATGCAAAATTCAAAAATTGGAGAATAGGTATCTGCATAACTTCTTGAACTAAGTGCCTGTTTTAGCTGATGCTAAACCTCTGGCTTTAATAAAAGAAATTCTTTCCAGGTATGGAACCCACAATCTCAAGGGGTGGGGGGGATTGGCAGTGGTGGCAATGGTGATCTTTGATATGCACATTGGTGATGTTCCTCAGCTTATGAAAAGTTCTATGCAAAGTTTTAAGAAAATGTCCATACACATCTCCAGATCTCCACCTAGATAGTTACTAGGCTTTTTTACAGTAAAGATTTTAGAGCTACTACTGCTTAGATTTAACAATGAAAGAGTATAAGAAGAAAAGAAAAACGAGTATAAGGAAAAGAGAAAAGTCTGCAGGTCAGGATAAATAAAGATTTTTAGAAATTTAGGGTGCTACATAAAAAGAACTAGATTCTCATTCTCCAACCATTTTTGCTTATTTTGTCAATAGAGGTAAAGGGTGATTAGCGCAATTTCTGCTTCAAAGGAAAAACTTTAGTCTTTGTCAGTCTGCTTTACTGAACTCTTATTAGTTTTAATAGCATTTATAGTTAACTCTACTGAGTTGTCTAAATAGAAAATCAGATCACCTCTAAATAATGATAATTTTGCTCCCTAGGCTTTCCACGATGGCTGTATTCTTGTCTTGGTTCCAAATCTTATTGCATTAACTAAACTTCCTGAATAATGTTAAATAAAGGTGAGGGTAACTGGCAACTTTCACTTGTTTCTGCTGTAACCAGAATGCTTTCATTGTTTAGTGATGGTATTTTGCTTAATACAAAAATAACTATCAAATAAGCAATTACCTTTCAAGTCCTAATTTGTTTTGAATTTTAATTGAAATGGGTGCTAAATTTTTATCAAATAGCTTTTCATAATTTGTCAAGATGCTATAGTTTTTCTTCTGAATTCTCTTAGAACTTCTGGAATAAAACTCAGTTGATTGGTCCTCATTACTGCTGAATTACCAAATTACCAAAGGAATTTCTTCTACTCTCTTTGGTCCCCTCCTATTTTAGCTGTTGTGTAAGCAGCAGGGTATGAGAAAACATGATAAATGACAATAAAACAGAGTACTAAATAATAAAGCCCAGTAATCTTGCTGTGGTAGGCTTAATAATGGCCCCCTAGATATCCAGGTCCTAATACTGCCTTGGACCTGTGAATGTTACCTTATATGGCAACAGGGACTATGCAGATGTCATTAAGTTAAGGCTCTTGAGATGGAGAGATTATCCTGGTTATCTGGATGGGCCCTAAATGGAACTAGAAGTATCCTTTTTAGAGGGAGGCAGAGAAGGACTTGAAGACAGAAGAGGTAAAAGGCAATGTGATAATGGCAGCAGGAGGAGAAAAGGCATTTATTGTGGCCATTAACCAAGTAATGAGGAGAGCTCCAAGAAGCTGGAAAAGGCTAAGCAATATATTATTCTCCTCTATAGTTTCTGGAGGAAGCACAGCCATTGTGATATCTTGTTTTAGGCTCAGTGAAACCCATTTTAAATTTCTGGTTTCCATGCCCTGGCCAGGTGTCTCAGTTGTTTGGAGTGTCATCCTGTATACCAAAAGGTTATGGGTTCAATCCCTGGTCAATGGATGTTTCTCCACCCCCAACCCCAATCAATAAACATATCCTTAGTAGAGGATAAAAAAACCAAACAAAATTTCTAGCTTCCAGAACTATAAGAGAATAAATGTGTATTGTTTTAAACCACAGGTTTGTGGTAATTTGTAAAAGCAGGCATAAACAATGACTATTAGCCTTTAAAGCTAATTAAAAAAGTAATTTTAAAAAAAATCAAGGTAATTTTTCAAGTAACAGCTTAATGGTGGTTTAGTTAAAAACAAAACATAGGAAGGTCCAGTCATAATATTTTCTAAGAATACTATCAATTCACTCATGTTCCACATGAAACCATTCACATTGTTTTATTTAAAAGAAGAAAAACTTGACTATTAAACGAAAGTTATTTCTGCCTGAGAATATGCACATAATTTTAGCCTAATTTAAAGATTCAATTTACTTACCTCATCCCATTCTAAAATAAAGCTTTGGATTTTAGAACCATTGTCACTAGGTGTCTAAAACAAACAAAATGAGTACAAATTAGTACTTTTGTAAAAGATACTGTGATGATCTAATCTAAGGAATCTATACTGTTACAGATGTTCTCTGTGAATTGGCCCTAGAAAAATTTGCACAAAAATATATATATTGCATACCCCATAATCCTCTTAAATGCAAAGAAAGAACAAAGCCAGAGGTTATTCAAGTTTTTTCTGAATATTGAAATACCGTTTTAAGCAAGATGTTAACTTTTATAATCCTTTTAAAAAATCACTTTGCCTTTTATTAGCTTTAAGTTCCTAGGACTGAGTTTTTATTAAAACTCATAATCTAAAAGTAATCCAATATAATAAAAGGCTAATATGCAAATTGACCTGAATAGTGGAACTACCGGTTGCTATGATGTGCACTGACCACCAGACAGACGCTCAACGCAAGAGCTGCTCCCTGGTGGTCAGTGCATTCCCATAGGGGAACACTACTCAGCCAGAAGCTGGACTCACGGCTGGCAATGCAGCAGGGGTGGAGGGAGCCTCTCCCATCTCTGCAGACATCCCCTGAGAGCCCCCGGACTGAGAGAGGGTGCAGGTCAGGTGGAGCCCCCCCTCCCACCGGGTGCACAAATTTCATGCACCAGGCCTCTAGTATTGTATAATACAGTGGTTGCCAACCTTTCGGATCTCACTGACCACCGGTTGGTGATTGCTGGTATAATACACCAAAGATAAAAGTAGCATGCTGAAAGGAACTCCAACAAGGCATACTGTCTGGATCTCTGCTTCTAAACTCAATATGCTACTTACCTAGGACTACTAATTCATCAATCTGTTAATCTTCCATCTCCCTTGGCATTTTATTTCAGTATTTAATCACTCAAGATTTTCAACCTTATTTCTACCTGAATTTTCTTTCTATAATTTCAACCTATTTCCTTTTTAGTACTCAGTTTGATTCAGAACAAATGATCATTACAGTCCTTAAAATGAAATTTCATCTATTTGAACACAAATGACTCTAAGACTCTTATCAAAGTTAAATAATCTACAGATGATGTATAATTGTACATGTGAAACCTATATAATTTTATTAAACAATGTCACCCCAATAAATTTAAAAATAAAGCAAAAGAAAATTTTCCAAGGGGAAAACATTCTTAGTTTTTTTAACTGGTTCTCCAGTGAATGTCTATAATTTTCTGGACTCTATCAAGTTTTTTATAATATTGCCAAATCCGATGTAAGACAGCAATCAAGGACTGTCAAATTTTAACTGAATTTTTATAACACGGAGTTCCAAATTATTTGTTAAATGCTAACACAGATCTTGCGTTTAAAAATTTTTTAAATTGTAATTTTTAACTAGTTATCATGACCAACATTTTCTATGTAAGTTACAGGAATAGCTCACTGACTGGCACAGCAGTGGCAGTTAAAAGTGACTGTATGGAGAAAGGGTAGAGGAAAAGTCCTTGGGAAATGCCAGCTCTTAGGTAGCAGGAGAGCGAATCCAAAGGTAGGTGTAAGGTTGCAAGTCTCAGCAGGAAGTGAGTGGTATAAAAATATATTTCTCTACAGTAAATGACTCCAGATTGTTCTAGTCTATTGTTAAGGTCTCACATTTAGTTAGTATTTTTTTTTCCTACTTCTTTGTGAGGCTGTTAAAATGTTTTCTCTGAGTTATCCAACTGATGAAAGAAGAAAGGAGGCTGTAAAGAGCCCAAACAAGTTATCCTAGATCACAGTCACTAAGAGTAGAGTGGAACTGAATTTTGATTCTGACACAAAACTATTGTTCCTACCCAGAAATATTCCAGCAATAACAACAGAGTTAACAAACAACTTCAGTCAATGTTTTATCATCACCATGCACTAGCAATTTTAAACAATGTCAGTTAATAAAGTACTTTTTCTCAATTGCTACTGCATGCCACTGTTCGCATACCATATTAACCCTCCCAGTCATGCTTTTAGATTAAATGAGGCAGTAGAGTCAAAAGATTTGATATTTAAGTCACTAATCTAGTTTTCCTCAAATTTAAAATGAAAAAAAAAAGTTATTGTGCTTATTATGTTCCAGGTATTATGCTACAAGCTATACAGATATTATCTGATAATATTCCCAACAACTCTGTGGTGCAGTTATGCACTGCTCAACAATGGGGATATATTCTGAGAAATGCATTGTTAGGTGATTTCGTCACTGTGCAAACAGCTTAGAGCGTGCTTACACAAATCTAAATGGCATAGCCTATGACATACTTAGGCTATATGGTACAGCTTATTGCTCCTAGACGATGAGCCTGTACAGCATGTTACTGTATAAAACAATTGGTGATTAAATGAAGCACAAGAGAAAAGCAAAAGAGAAAATGTCAAGAGACATAAACATGAGCTGTATTAGGCTGCTGGTAGAATAACAGGGTATACTGTCGTATAGCAAACTTTTCTTTTAAGTAAGTAGAAAGAGTACACTCTAGAATAACAATAAAAAAGCATAGTAAATACCTAAATAAGTAACATAGTCATTTATCATTATCAAGTATTATGTATTGTACAGTGCAATAGGTTTGTTTACACCAGGATCACTACAAACACATGAGTAATGCATTGTGCTAAGGCTTCATTAGGAGATAATTTTTCAGCTCCATTACCATATTATTAGGACCAGTGCCATACATGCAGTCTGTCATTGACCAAAATATCATTAGGTGGCACATATCTGCATACAACACTTACCAATAACAATAATACCTATCTCTTTCCCCAATCATGCTGATTACTGTATGTGTGTATACTGGGCCATTTTTAGAAGTGTGCAAGCTGGGTAATCTGTGTGGGCAACTAAGGGGTAGCAGCACTGTTTACTTCTTGTATAAGCCTCTTAAAATATTGTTAAAGACAGAAATTTCAAAATTCAGTTGTGACTATCATCAGTATAGAGTACACTAAAGAAATCCCAACCTACATGAAGGGCACTGGACTGCTACCCCATTTGCCCTACCAAAGGAAAGGGCCTTAACATATCTATATGTATAAAAGGCTAATATGCTAAGTGTCTGACCATCCAACTGGTCACTGTGATGCACACTGACCACCAGGGGGGAAGTCACTCAATGCAGGAGCTGCCGAGCTGTAGTGACTTTGCAACAGCAGTTCTCAGGTGACACACCCTGAAACCAGAGAGGAGGGAGCCCAATTCCTCACGGGGCTGCTCAATTCCACTTTCGGCCGTGGGTTATGTTGTTGCTGGGGCACTGTCGACCCCAAATTTGGGATACTGCACACCTGCATTTGTTTTTCACACCCTGTACGACAGCAACTTTACAGAGTGCCCTCCGCACTCCGGGATTCCTTAAGGCAGTGGTTTTCAACCTTCTGGCCCTTTAAAAGTTCTTCATGTTGTGACCCCTCAGCCAGAAAATTATTTTCGTTGCTACTTCATAACTGTAATGTTGCTACTGTTATGAATCATAATGTAAGTATCTGTTATGAAAGATGGTCTTAGGCGACCCCTGTGAAAGGGTCGTTCGACTGCCAAAGGGGTTGTGACCCACAGGTTGAGAACCGCTGCCTTAAGGGATGTTGGAGAGCTGGTTTCGAATGATCCCCATAGGCCGGGCCGAGGGACCTCACCTGCCGGAGGGACCCTGCTCACTCCACAGAAGCCTTTCAAGCCAAGGGGCCACCCCAGGTGCAGCCGGCCAGGGAGGGACCATGGGAGGTTGGTACCAGGGCATGTCTGGCCCCTTTTGCCCAGTCCTGCCCTGCCAGCCACCTTCTAATTAATTTCCTTTCAATGCACATAAATCCATGCAGGGGGTCACTAGTTTATAAATAAAACGTTACTCTAAGGGACAAGAAATAAAATTAATCATACTAGTCTGATTTATATGTGCTAATAGTTTTTAACTACACAAAGCATCTAATATCCTATAAGGAATTGGGTGGGGACTAACAAACTCCAAACAAATAGTAAGCTCCAAATATTCAAAAGCTTTCACAAAGAAAGCTAGTCCTGAGTTTTACTCTTGAGCTAAGATGAGATAATGAAATCAAGATAATTAATTCTTTTTTCACTGCAAATCAATGATTGTTACCAGAGGTAGTACTCCTTTTTAGGGAATGTCTTGAAATTTTGTGGGAGGTGCTTCTGACCATCACAATAATATGGGTAGAGAAGCTTATTAACAGAGGGGTTGGATCAAGAAGCTAACAGTCCTGCAGAATGTGGGACAATCAGTACAATAAAGAATTGTTCTCTTGCTGTAGGATGGACTTTTGGATGTCCTACTGGATAGTTATGTAGGTTTATAATTATCAGAGCCTAGAACCTAATTCCTATTACAAGGTATTTTTTTGTACAGTTTTAACAGTTACTGAATTTTCCCAAAATGCAACTACTGTGCAATTTAGGAGAGACTATACTTAATTTTGCTCAGAAATTTCCATAGACCTATATTGTAGGGAGCAGCTATTGGGTTAAGCCTCGGACTGACCTGTTGGCAAAGCCACAAATAAGTCCCAGCTTAGAGGGCATAGGCCTCTTAGCATAAAGCTTGACCTTATGATGCTCCCTAGGTCTTATCTGGGTAGCTAATGGGCTGAGGGAGATGCAGCAAGTGCTACCAAAACAAGTGAAACTCACAAGAATATTGTAACTATGGTGACCACTACCTTGTTTACCTCTGGCTATAAAATAAAGGCTCATCTTGCTTCCTCAGCCAGGCACAGGAAGATCCACCTAGACCCAGCTTATTCTCTTTGTCTTTTCTACATCTTTCGCCACCCCCCCTCAGGCTTGCTGAACCATTGGCTGAGCTGGCCTGGCACATGTGGTCCCCACTTTGGGCACCACGTGCTGCGCTAGCTCCTTTTCTGTATTGCTGTTTTTAGCATCTTGCCCTAGTTTGCCACAGTTAAAGCAACCCCCTTTCTTTTTCTGCTGACTAGCAAGTAATATATCCTTTAATGTGGCAGTTAATATTGCTCCTTCAACGTAGGCTGGTCCAATGCCATCACAAACACGAATATAAATAGTCTCCAGGTGAGAGGTAAGCCTTTGCCACAATATTAAGCCTCTGGTAATCCTCCACTATCTTAGTTTCCCTGCCAGATTCATCCATTCCCTTTCAGAAGTGGGCTCTAGGCAGTCCTGAATCAGGGACCATATACTGAAAGTAGAGAGAGGAATTCTCCCTGGACCTTCAAACTATATAATGATCTCTAAGTTGCTTTCCTACCTTCTCGCAGTTAGTATCTTAACTTTCCCAAAGATAGACATTAACCATTTTTACAGATGGATCCAGCTCTGGAAAGGGTGGATACTACTGCAGCAGAGGTGTAAAGGTCCTTTAAACCCCTTATATTTCAACACAACGGGTAGAAATACAAGCTCTTATTTATGCCTTGATTTTGCAATGGAGCCAATTAACCTATATAGTGACTAGAAGCCTGGTGCACAATTTGTGCACTCAGGGATGACCCTCAGCATGGCCTGTGCCCTCTAGCAATCTGGGACCCCTCGGTAGATGTCCACCTGCTGGCTTAGGCCTGCTCCTCGGGCAATTGGGCCTAAGCTGGCAGCCAACATCCCTTTGGCAGCCCGGGGGATGTCCACTTGTCAGCGGGGAGCAGGCCTAAGCTGCAGTCAGACATCCTTAGCTCTGCTGAGGAGGTGGGAGAGGCTCCCGCCACCACTGCTGTGCTGGCAGCTGTTAGCGTGGCTTGTGGCTGAGCAGAACTCCCCCTGTGGGAGTGCACTGACCACCAGGGGCAGCTCCTGCATTGAGCGTCTGCACCCTGGTGGTCAGTGCATGTCATAGTGACCAGTCATTCCCAATGGTTCTGTTAGGGTCAATTTGCATATTACCCTTTTATTATATAGAATAGTGGCCTGATGCATATGTGAGGGCCGGCTGGTTTGCCCTGAAGGGTGTCCCGGATCAGGGTGGAGGTCCCCGCTGGGGTGCCTGGCCAGCCTGGGTGAGTGGATAATGGCTGTTTGGAGGCTGGCCACAGCCCCTTCAGGGAGGGGGGTACTGCTGGGGTATCTGGCCGGCCTGGGTGAGTGGCTGATGACTGTTTGCAGGCTGGCCACAGCCCCTTCAAGGTGGGTGTCTCCCCCTGGGGTGCCTGGCCAGACTGGGTGAGGGTCTGAGGGTGTCTCCCCCTGGGGTGCTTTGGCCAGACTGGGTGAGGGTCTGAGGGCTGTTTTCAGGCTGGCCACATCCCCTTTAGGGAGGGGTCCCTGCTGGGGTACCTGGCCAGCCTGGGTGAGGGGCTGATGGCTGTTTGCAGGCTGGCCACAGCCCCTTCAGGGTGGGGTTTCCTACTGGGGTAGCTGGCCAGCCTGGGTGAGTGGTTGATGGCTGTTTGCAGTGAGGCTGGCTGGAAACTGGTATCTGGGATTTATTTAACTTCTAAAGTTGAAACTTTGTTGCTTTAACCAGAGCCTTGGTTGGGTTGCTCCTGACAACCCAGGCTCCCAGCGCTTCCTTGAGCCCAAGGCTGGAAGCAGGTAACTGAGGTTTATCTTCTGTAATTGAAACTTTGTTCAGCAGAGGTCACAGATGGCCTAGGCAGACAGGAACCTTAGCTTCCTCCATTGCTGGGGCAAGCTAAGCTATTTTTGCACTTGTGGGGGGGTCCCTCAGCCTGGCCTGTGCCCTCTTGCAGTTTGGTACCCCTCAGGGATGTCCACCTGCTGGTGTGCCTGGTACACCTGGGTGAGAGGCTGATGGCTGTTTGCAGGCTGGTTAAGCCCCACATTGGCACCCTCACCCCATGGTGGTGTGGCTAGCCTGGGTGAGGGGCTGAGGGCCATTTTCAGGCTGCCCACAGTCCTTTCAGGGTTCGGGTGCCTACTGGGGTGCCTGGCCAGCCTGGGTGAGGGGCTGAGGGCTGTTTTCAGGCTGCCCACAGCTCCCATTGATGCAATGTCCCAGCGAGGCTGGCTGAAATCAGGTTTTTGGGGTTTATTTATCTTCTATAACTGAAACTTTGTTGCCTTGATGAAGCCTCCTGTTTGCTTCAGCTCCATGGCTTCTATAATTGAAACATTGTTGCCTTGAGCAGAGGCCTGACCAGCCTCGGCAGGCAGTTTCAACTCCATCTCTGGTGCAATGGACGCCTCCTGTTTGCTCTAGCTCCATGGCTGCCAGCCGCCATCTTGGCTGGGTTAATTTGCATATAGACATTCTGACTGCCTGGTGGGCGTGGCTTAGGTGTCTCGGAGTGATGGTTAATTTGCATATTACTCTTTTATTAGATTAGATAGTGCCTATATGGTAAGTATGGCCAAAATTATTGAAACAGCTACTATAGGACACACTCATTTGAAGGAATTCTTTCATTTATTTTTCAACCTTTAAAAAGTCATTAGAGAACGAAAATTTCCCTGCTTTATTGGTTATATTCGATGTCATTCAGGTTTCCCTGGTCCGTTAGCTATAGGCAATGACGCTATTGACTGCCTCCTTGCTGTAATGCAAGAGGCTACCCCATTTTCTCTTGCCCAGTCCTCCCATGCTTCGCATCATCAAAATGCTACTGCCTTGAGCAAACAATTCCGTATTTCTCAGGAGCAAGCTCGTCAAATTGTTAAGCAGTGTGTAATTCTTTGCCCTGTACAATCATTGGGGGTTAATCCTAAGGGTCTGAAACCTAATCAAATCTGACAAATGGATGTTATCTATGTACCGGAATTTGGTCAGCATAGATGGGTACATGTTAATACAGATACCTGTTCCCGCTTTATCTTTGCGACTCCCCAAACGGAAGAGTGCCAAGCATGTAATTAATTGCTTAGCCACCTTTGTGGTACTAGGTTCTCCCTTACAGCTAAAAATAGACAAAGGACCTGCATACGCTAGTTCTGCTTTTCAGCATTTTTGTCAGCAATATCGAATCTATACTAATAAAGGCATAATATGTTAATTAGACCAGATGTCCTTCTGGACAAAGCCAGGGCTGTGAGGGAAGCCTGGGTCCTGGGTTCCAGAGGGAAGCTGGTGCCAGCAGCCAGGGGAAGGAAGGCCTACTTTTGCACAAATTTTGTACATTGGGCCTCTAGTTTGTCATAAAATTGGTATCCCTTACAACCCTCAAGTTCAAGCAATACTGTAAAGAGCCAATTGTATTCTTAAAATGCAATTACTAAAACAGAAAGGGGGAGATGGATGTTATTTATGTGTCACCTCAAAACAAACTCAGTCATGCTCTTTACATTTTTTGAACTGTGATGCAGAGGGTCGTATAGCAGCCAAAAGGCATTGGGCCTCCTGTACAATAGCCTCCGTGGAGTTAGCCCTGTGGAAAGATGCACTAACTGGATAATAGTTTGGACCAGATCCAGCAATGATGTGGGACAGAGGTTGTGTTTGTATCTTTCCAGAAGGAGCACTGCAGACAATTTGGATGCCAGAGCATTATGTACGTCACCACAATGGACCCAGAGAAGCTCCTTGTCCCTTCGCTCAAAAGACTGAGAGTTGCACCAATGACAACATACAGAAAAGGAAGATGACGAAGGCTACACAAGGGACTGAGGTGCCAACATGGTGTCAGCTGAAGAAGTTAACTGAGGCCCAGCAGATGGTAGAAAAGCAAGATGTGGAAGCTACTTCCTCAATCATGTTTCTGCCTATGCTAGCATGAGTTAGCTGCCAGTTTTCTGTAAAGTCTTGTGCAGCCAAGTCCTAGGACTCTGGGTAAATTGGCAAAAGAAACTTTCATTTAGTAGAAAAATGTTACTGTAGTTTGATTTCCCACTTAATGCTGTGTTGCATTAGCATTGTTTGAGCTTTATTTTTTACGTTTAAGTTTTAAAATGTTAACATATCTGTAGTTTGGGTTTTGCATTCACATTATTCTATTATTAATAGCCAGTTTTGTTCTTGATGCTTAAGTTTTACTTCCATTATGATAGCTTAAAAATTAAAAAAGGGTGAAATGTAGGGAGCAGTTATAGGATTAAGCCTTGGACTGACCTGTTGGCAAAGCCACAAACAAGTCCCAACTTAGAGGGCACAGCCCTCTTAGCATAATTAGGCTTGACCTTATGATGCTCCCTAGATCTTATCTGGGTAGCTAATGGGCTGTGGGAGATACAGCAAGTGCTACCAAAATAAGTGAAACTCACAAGAACATTGTAACTATGGTGACCACCACCTTGTTTATCTCTGGCTATAAAATAAAGGCTGAGCTTGCCATCTGTGTCTCTCACTGTGGCCTTAGCCAGGCACAGGAGATCCACCTAGACCCAGTTTATTCTCCTTGTCTGTCTTTTCTACATCCTTTGCCACCGCGCCTCAGTGTCACTGAACCCTTGGCCGAACTGGACCGGCACACTAATTATTATGTCAGAAAATCATGCTGGGCCTCTTGACAATGCTATCTGTGGTGTTTGAATTACTAATTCTACCTATAGAGTCTGTCCACTTCATTACATGTTGTGTAGCTAGGTCCAAACATTTTTAATATTGAAATGAATATTATTCTATTAAAAATAATTTTATTCCTCTCTTATGGCACCATATTGATATTTTACTTAAAATTTTTTTCATATTGATATTTTCTAAGCTATGAGTCTAGTTATGAATCTCATTTAGGATAAAATTCAGGATATAAAGGCATCACTACAAAATATTATAAAAAGGAATAATGAACTTGAGAATAACTATTGCAACACTCAATGTTATTACATGTCCAATATAGGAAAAACTCTAATATAAATCAATCTTTTCTAGCTATATTTACATATAGTAAGGAAAACCAATAAGAGTGTTATTTTAAGGTATAAAAGAACAAATTCTTATTTAATACTAGAGGCCCAATGCACGAATTCGTGCACAGGGAGGTGTGGTTGAGGGAAGGGACCACGGGAGGTTGGCCACCAGCCCCAAGGAGGGAGCCAGCCCTCGGCCCCCTTGGGAAAGGGACCATTTCTGCTGCCACCCACCCCCCACTCCCTATCCCAGCCTGGGCCCAAGGGCCACATTGGAGTGAGAGAGGAGGCGACATTTGCCCGGCTGCGTGCAGAGGAATGGACCCCACCAATGCATAGTTCCCGCCTCTCTCCCTCACTGCCACACCGCACTGTGGCAGGTGGCCCCTGGGAAAGGGAGAGGACTGGAGTGAGACTAACACTTGTGTCGAGGGTTGACTTTCAATAGATCAATAGAGCTGCTCTGCTATGTACAAAACCCAGACTCAGAAGTAGGTCTCTACGAATGGCTTAGCACCAGGGGCCAATGGGGGCTAGCTGGCCAGGGGGAGGGGCCATGGGAGGTTGGCTGAGGGAGTGCACTGACTATCAGGGGGCAGCTCCTGTATTAAACCTCTGTTCCCTCGTGGTCGGTGCATGTCATAGCAACAGGTTGTTCCGGTCGTTGAGTTGTAATGGTCACTTAGGCTTTTATATATATATATACACACTGGATGCCCAGTGTACAAAATTTGTGCACTGGGGGTCCCTCAGCCTGGCCTGCACCCTCTCACAGTCCAGAATACCTCATGCTTTACTGCCCACCTGCTCACTTCTCTCTACCACTCAGCTCGCTGCTCCTTAGTGCTGCCAGAGGTGGGAGAGGCTCCTGCCACCACCGCTGCACTTGCCAGCTGTGAGCCTGGCTTCTGGCTGAGCAGGGCTCTCCCTGTGGGTCCCTGCCCCCTGGTGGTCAGTGAGCAACATAGCAACTGGTCATTCTGGTAATTCCACCATAACGGGTACTTCAGCTTTTCTTACATAGATAGACTAGAGGCCCAGGGCATGAGTTTGTGCACGGGTGGGGTCCATCCCCAATTGGGATGTATCAGGGCCAGGCCTATAGGGAGGAGGTGATGGTGGGAGATTGCCTGGCTGGCCCACCCCCAATCAGAGCCCAATCAGGGATGGCTGAGAGGAGGGGTCTCAGGTGATTGGCTGGAGGACCCTGCCCCCAATGGGGTGGGTGGGGCCAATCAGGGGCCAGCAGCCCGGGTGAGGGGCCATGGGTGGTAGGCCTGCTGGCTCTGCCCCTGATAGGAGTGGGGGAGGGCTGATTGGGGGTGGAGCTTGCTGGGGGGGGAGGGACCGTGGGCTGATTGGGGTGGTAGAGGCCCATCAGGGGCAAGGCCAGCTGGGGGGAGGG
>PVJC01009741.1:25726-45339 GCA_004026665.1 Murina feae
GGGGTGGTGGGGGCCCACTGGGGGGATGCTGGCCAGGGGGAGGGGTTGAAAGATGTTGGCCAACCGCCCTACCCTCTATTGGGGTAGGGGAGGCAATCAGGAGTGGGGCTGGCCTAGGGGAGGGGCTGTGGGCCAGTTGTGGTAGGGGTGGCCCATTGGGGTGAGGGGGTGATGAGGGGTGGGACCAGTTGAGTGGAGGGGCTGTGGGCTGATTGGGGTGGTGGGGGCCCATCAGGGGCAGAACCAGCCTAGGGAAGGGCCACAGAGGGGTTGGTCGGCCACCTTGCCCTCAATTGGGGTGGGAGAGTCCAATCAGGGGCGGGACTGGCTGAGGAGAAGGGCCACGGGAGGTTGGCTGGCTGGCCTCATCCTCTGATCAGGCTGGTTCTCTAGCCGCAGTGGGCATTATAGCAACCGGTCGTTCCAGTCACTGGCTTTTTATATATATAGATATGTAAAGAGCAGGTTAGCTTAAAGATTTTTTTGTCTCCAAAAATAATTGAAATACTATTCAGGGAAAAAAGGAAATAAATGTCCAGTTGGAAATACTCCAGAGAATATTCTTACCTTCCATTGCAAAGTGAGTGAATTTTTGGTCCGATTTGCTATCCTTGGTGGATTAGGTATGTCAGGTTCACAGCTCAAGGTGGTAAAGTTTTCAGTTTCTGAAGGAGTTCCCTTTATACAATTGTATTTGGCCTGGACTCTATGGTGATAAAATAAATAGTTTTATCCCGCAGAATCATTGCAAACAGCCCTTCAACAGCATCACTTTTAAGCACTTGCAAATTAGAAAGTTCCCTTCTAAACTGTTTATTAAGAAAATATGCACATTAAAAGGGTGGTCATTCAAAAGAAAAGAAAAAAGACTAGTGGCTTTTACCTTTTTTTACTGCAAACCAAAAGTAAAAAATACATTTTAAATTGTGACATAACTGTGTCTGTGCAATATGTATTATCCACAGGCACACTAATACTAGTGTGTGTACAATGTGCAAAACAAGTGTCCTGAAATAATATCCTTAACTAGAGTAATACATATACTAATACTCTTCTATTCCATTTGATAACATTTAATTTTTTAAATGCTGAATATAACCCTACAACATTAATTACACGTTCCAATAATGGCTGCAATCCACAGTTTGAAGAATACTAGGTTAGACAATACATTGTGTTCATCCACAGGAAGTAGAACTGACAATTTAATTTAATAGTTTAATAGGAATAATCCTATCCACAAATGTTCTTTTTCAAAATGGAGATGACTAAGTAAATGCATTATACTCAGTCCCAACCAGGGAAGTCCCTGGAGTCTATAATTTTGGTAAATTACAACGGAAGACCTATACAGAGTAAAACAGTTTCTAAGTTATCCCCAATTAAATGTGAAATTGTAAGAATTTTAATATCTCAAACTCATTCCAAAAAAAGATGTAGTAAAGATACATAAGTCACATATTATTTGATTCTGTTTTATAAAAATTTCAAAAGCTGAGACAATTTCTAGTGCTAAACCAGATACTGTAGAAATATATATTAACTGTATATTAATTCTAATCCTTATGTCCTACAAACAGGGTGACTAATCCTTTAATATTAACAACCTAGTTAAAATGTTCTACTTTTGTGGGAAAGTGTTGATAACTGTGCCAAAAAAACCTTATGGAAGACCATGTTTTTAATACAAAGTGAATAAATAACATTCTAGATTTTTAAGAAAATGATTAAAAGTAACACTACCTACGTTCTATCATAGGAAAGTTACATGTAGGAGGTTTCTTACTTTGCATGGTAATCCGTAGCTGGTTTGAGATCATTTAAGGTGACACTTGTTTCTTCTCCTCTGGGGAAATAAGGTAATATTTCATAGTCTGGTAAATAAAGCATTTCTGGAGGATATGCATTATGTACACTGTAATTTATAAAATTATACTGCTTCTTACTTTACAACCTGTGACCATATTCAAATTCCTCTCATATGGAATTTCTTTAAGTAGGATATGTTTAAAACTTAAGTATGTATCTGCATACTATTATAAAACAAATAAGTGTGGCAAGCAAATCAAGAAATAAAACCATTTTATATTATTTAAAAATCCATTTTGCACATAGTTGAAATGAGAAATAACACATGTAATATTGAAATAAAAACTACCAAATTTTACATGGAGTCTGCCACTATTGCATTTTATTAGAATATAACATGGAACTTTAAAATGTTACAGTTTAATGAGAAGGTAAGAAAAAGTAATAATCACAATTTAAAGTAAAGCATTTCCTATAGCCACTATGATATTTTTAAACACAATGGTACTCATCTTCTTAAAATAATCATTTCATACAACTATTACTTGGTATATAGCCAACAAACCAGCCTCTTTTCTATTTCTTAAAAAAAAAAAAAAATCACTGTTCTCTGCTCCATTTCCTTCATCCAAGTTTCTCTCCTCTTCACTTTTTGGACCTCTGCAATCCCCTCCTCCGTGTTTTCCAGCTACCTTGTTTCTCAAATCAAAACTAGTAAATATTATGAGAGAGAAAAAAAAAACAGATCTCATTGATGAAAATGCATTTGAATGAATTGGGCAGTTACAGCAACATCCTCAGAGAGAGACCTTAATTGATGGAGGGTAAAGGAAGTGACTAATTTCCCTCCTGTTCTCTTTGTCAGGCTGCAAATGGAGATAAATCCTCTTAAAATGCAACCATAGTTAATTATAGACAACCAGTAACCACAAAAACTCCCTTTATGTTGATGGTCCTTTATCCCCTACTTACCCCTTAAATATGGGGTAAAAAGGAGACAAAGGTAGGTAGGTTTGTCTCTTTTAAGAAAAATGAATAAAATAAACACAAGGAAGTCTCAAGAGAGATAGGAGACAACATTTTTATAATGTTATGTTACCAGATGATAATCATTGGGGTAATTTCACTTTCCTTTCTTCCCTATACTAGCTATTTTTGGAAAAAAAGACACACTAAAGGCTGATGTATCCAATACTGTGTGTTAATTATGATCATTTGAATGACTAACCAACCTTATTTACAATCTTTCTGGTGCTTAAATTATAACTAATAATCAACTTTATTTTTTAAAAAAATATATTTGATTTTTTACAGAGAAGAAGAGAGAAGGATAGAGAGTTAGAAACATCGATGAGAGAGAAACATCAATCAGCTGCCTCCTGCACACTCCCCATTGGGGATGTGCCCACAACCAAGGTACATGCCCTTGACCGGAATTGAACCTGGGACCCTTCAGTCTGCAGGCTGATGCTCTATCCACTGAGCCAAACTGGTCAGGGCTACTCTATTTTTTTCATTAGAATAAGCAATTTCTATATAAATAAGGACAGAAAAATAATTATCTTTATTTTTTTTAAATATATTTTTAAAATATATTTTATTGATTTTTTACAGAGGGGAAGGGAGAGGGATAGAGTCAGAAACATTGATGAGAGAGAAACATCGATCAGCTGCCTTTTGCACACCCCCTTCTGGGGATGTGCCCACAACCAAGGTACATGCCCTTGACTGGAATCGAACCTGGGACTTTTGAGTCCGCAGGCCGATACTCTATCCACTGAGCCAAATCGGTTAGGGCTAAAATATATTTTTATTGATTTGAGAGAGGAAGGGAAAGGGAGAGAGATAGAAACATCAATGGTGAGAGAGATTCACTGATAGGCTGCCTCCTGTACCCCATCCCCTCACCAACCACTCTTATTGGGGGGATTGAGCCTACAATCCAGACATGTGCCCTGACTGTGACCTCCTGGTCATAGGTCAATATTTAACCACTGAGCGACACCAGCAGAGCAGAAAAATAATTTATTTTACAACTAGTCAATCAAAAATGTCACAATTTTAGCCACTGACCCTTTCTAAGGCTACTTGATGTATAATACACTTTGTAGCAAGAAAAGAAAACTATGATAGGTTTTCAAATTACGATTATTAATAAACCAACATACAAATGAGGAATAATGGCACTAAATTCATTTTGCAATAGGACATGAGCTTATACGTGTAAGAATTTAATCTAACTCTTTAATTAGGTTGAAGAGCATTACCATATTTCATGAGTTTATAATCTAAGGGTTCTCATTTTCGGTCCTGGCTTCTACGTATTACAATTTATATTTATGTCTCAGGAATACGTGAATAGTGAACTATCTGTTAGGGAACCTACTGAAAAATAAAGAAGCCGAATTGATCAGTGAAAGCAAGGGCATTCACTGTGTGCACCAGCCAGCATTTGGACTATTTACATTGAAATCACTATCACTGCTCAATTTATAGCTCAAAATAAAAGCATGAAAAGAGAAAAGTAGAACAAAGGTAGTATTAAACTCCTTATGATAAACCATAACTTATTTAATGGGAGGGAGTAAGATATAACAAATACCTACACATAAGCACTTTTATACTTCCCATCTTTTCCCGTACTTGAGATCAGAATTTCATAACCATAGAGCTCTGGGACAGTAGTCTCATCTGTTTCGCCGTTAATGAAGCTGGAAGGAGGTGACCAGGTAAGTAGTACTGTCCTTGCCTGGATGTCTGAGGCCTGCAAAAACACAACATTTAAAAGCTCTAGGAAGCAACTGTAATGTGCACAGTGAACACTGAAAAATCTAATGGGGTTTCAAGATTAAATAAGATATATACATGTTTCTACTTATATACAATGGATTACAAATAGAAACCTGTTCATTTGTAGATAAGATATAATTTGTTCTGAATGGGCAGGTGAGTTAAACGAAAGTTTAAAGACCAAAAGAAAAAGACAAAAAACTCAAGAGAACAATGAGAAAAGGACATAGACTGTCTGAAGACTCATAAATATAAATGGGTAATATATGAAATTATGTGTAATTGCATCATAATTAAATACATGCGAACTAAAACAAGATGCCACTTTTTATGCACCAGCATGTGAGGATCTACAATAACATCATGCTCCATTTTATGAAAGAAAAAGATGCAGAAAGGTTAAGTGACTTATCCCCGATCACTCAACTCCTGAGTGCACATCTAAGGCTGAGACTAGCTTGATAATCTCCCGCATACACTACATTTGAGTCACACGATTGAGCTTTTCTTCTTTTATTTTGGTTCCTCAAATGTGTCACATTTCAGTTCTTTTCAAATGCTGGTTGTTTGTAACACTCTCCCCCTGTCCACAGTGCCCAACCACTACTTTTTCTTTAAATTTTGGTTCAATCATCCTTCCTTAGGGATCTTTGACATCCTGTCAAGGTCTAGTCCCCCTATTATTACATACTAGAAGCCCAGTGCACAGATTCATACACTGGTGGGGTCCCTCAGTCTGGCCTGCGGGGATTGGGCCAAAACAGACTCTCTAATACCCCCAAGAGGTCCCAGATTGTGAGAGGGCAGTTCTCAGGTGACGCACCCCAAAATCGGGCTCCCTTTCTCTGGTTCTGCGTATGCTGAATAGCTGCTACCAAGTCAACACAGCTTGGCAGCTCCTGAATTGAGTGTGTGCCCCCTGCCTCATAGCTACCAGTCAGATGGTTGCTTAGGCTTTTATATATAGATTCTTATAGTACTCTCTTTGTTGTGACACATCATAGATATAGTTTTATATGTATTGCGTACTTACTCTATAAACTTAAGTTCTGAGGGCAGAAACCATGCCTGCCTTTTGCTTTCCATTCTATCTACAGCTTCTAGCACAGTATCTCACATTTTGTAAATGGTCACATATTTGTGAAATGATTAAGTAAATGAATACATTTAATTTGGTATTCTAAATGATTTAATAAAAAAAGGCATAGCTACCCAAACTGTTAAAAAAACAAAAAACCCTTAAAACAAAGTAAAGCAAAACAAAAGCATCAGCATTACTTTGTTTTATGTTACAGGGCTATTGTTTTATTAAACAACCTCTTCTCCATAATATTGAGCAAGAAATTCTTTAAAAAAATTGTTTTAAGCTTTATTCATCTGAAAAATTATACTTTTAGTATTATATAATACTAGAGGCCGTGGCACAAAAATTTGTGCATTTGGAGGGGGTTCCTCAGCCCAGCCCAGGGGGTTCCACTGCCCTCTCGCAGTCTGGGACCCCTCGGGGAATGTCCACTTGCTGGCTTAGGCCCGATCACTGGCAGTGAGACATTCCTCTGGCAGCCCAGGAGCCTTTGGGGGGATGTCCACTTGCCAGCGGGAAGCAGGCCTAAGCTACAGTCGGACATCCTTAGTGCTGCTGAGGAGGCAGGAGAGGCTCCCACCAACACTGCTGTACTGGCAGCCATCAGCCTGGCTTGTGGCTGAGCAGAGCTTCCCCTGTGGGAGTGCACTGACCACCAGGGGCAGCTCCTGCATTGAGCGTCTGCCCCCTGGTGGTCAGTGTGTGCCATAGTGACCAGTCATTCCCAGTGGTTCTGCTGTTAGGGTCAATTTGCATATTATCCTTTTATTATAAAGGATAGAGGCCTGGTGCATGGGTGGAGGCTGGCTGGTTTGCCCTGAAGGGTGTCCCAGATCAGGGTGGGGGGTCCCACTGGGGTTCCTGGCCAGCCTGGGTGAGGGGCTGAGGGCCATTTTCAGATTGGTCACACCCCTTCAGGGTTGGGGGTCCTGCTGGGGTGCCTAGCCAGCCTGGGTGAGAGGTTGATGGCTGTTTGCAGGCTTGTCACAGCCCCCAGTCACCCAAGTTCCCAGCGAGGCTGGCTGGAAGCAGCTATCTGGAGTTTATCTTCTATAACTGAAACTTTTAAAGTTCATTTAATTTGGATATATCTAGACTTTGGAAGAATAATGCTTGAATTTCAATCTCAGCTTTAATAATACTTATTAAACCCACTCTTTCCTCATCTGTAAAATAGGGAAAATAGTACAAAGGGTTGTAGAAATTAAAGAAAGTAATGCATATGTGTATTCAAAATACTTTGGACAGAATCTGACACTAGGAAACTTACATTAGCTGTTTATGTTTACATTCTGTATATGTTTACATTAATTTTTATGTATACATACAGCTCAATTCTTAAGAGAGAACAAATTAGAAGGACATAAAATTATAGCACCCAAATCTATTATTTAGGGTTGTCAAAAGAAACAAGACCATAGTAGCTCATTAGATTAGTGACTGTCTTACTCGAACTTCCTAAAATGGAGTACAATGAAAAAAGGTAACCCTTTGTGGAGAAAGTGTTACGAGGAACAACTATCCTTGTATAAAAGTTAGAGCAAAGAAATTTTTAAATAACAAAATATTTTTCCATGGATATTTTTTGGAGGTGGCGGGGCACAGGTAGAGTTTTTTCTTTTGGACACCAAAAAATACTTTTATCAGTGTTTAATAAATGATAATGGTTCTTTCTATCTGGCAAGCTTGCCATGCTTATTTCTGCTCTCCCTTTCCTATTTCTTCCAACTTTTGTGCCTTTTGTAACTCTTCAGAGGCTCAGAGAAGCTTTCCTGATTGTTCTATTTAAATAACTCCCTTTTTCCCAGTAACTTATCACCCTATTTCTGTAGTAGCACTTTTTACAACCACACATGATTTCTATATTTGTTTTTTATTTATTGGCTTATTGCAAAGGCTCAATATGTATTTTGATTGTCATGGTGATAAATATTTTGATGAACTGACCAAATGGATAACTATGTAGCTCTTCAAAGAATAATGTAATAACATAGAAAGATTGCTAAGGCATAACAGTGCTCGCCACAAGCAATAGGGTACGGTATAACCCCTTTTTCATAAAGAGACAAAAGAAAAAATTTATATTTTGCTGGACGGACACATACAAACAAACAAATAGTACTGGAAGGAATCTCAAACTGTTAAGTGTGATTAAACAGAACAAGTGGGTAAAAAGAAATTTATTTTTACTCTCTACATTTATGTGTTACTTACATATTTTAGCATATTAATTATAAAATACTGGGATTTAATTAGTCACTGGCACTTGTTAGCTGCTTTTCAAATAGAATGAAGTCATAACTCTTAAAAAAACAGAGAAAGAAAAAGACTAGTAATATGAACAACTACTGTGATATTTTGGTTTTCCCTTCTAGTCTTACTCTAATTTTTTCAAAGGCTTTTCTTCATATGGCTGCAACCATGATATCCACACAGTTTGATCCCCAGCATTTTTCCTTTCAAAAGCATTATTGTAAGTTTTTGCAGTCTTCAAATATACAAATATATATATATATATATATATATATATATATATATATATATATATATATATAGTGATTTTAGAGAGAGAGGAGAGGAAGAAAGAAACATCAATGTGAGAGGGAAACACTGATCAGTTTCCTCACAAAGGGGACCAAACCTGCAACCTGGGCATGTGCCCTGACCAGGAATTGAACTGGCGATCTTTCAGTGCCGGGATGATGCTCAACCAATCAAGTTACACCAGCCAGAGCCAAAACCGTATTTTTAAGTGGCTATATCATTCTGGCCAGTAAAAACATTCTAATTTATCTATGCACTAGAGGCCCCATGCACAAAAATTTCTGTACTTGAGGGAAGGGGGGTGAGGGGAGAGGTGGTTCCTCAGCCCGGCCTGTGCCCTCTAGCAATCTGGGACCCCTCGGGAGATGTCCACCTGCTGGCTTAGGCCCACTCCCTGGGGGATTGGGCCTAAGTTGGCAGCCAGACATACCTCTGGCAGCCCGGGGGCTCTCGGGGGATGTCCACTTGCTAGCGGGAAGCAGGCCTAAGCTACAGTCGGACATCCTTAGCACTGCTGAGGAGGCAGGAGAGGCTCCCACCATCATTGCTGTGCTGGCAGCCTGGCTTGTGGCTGAGCAGAGGTCCCCCTGTAGGAGCACACTGACCACCAGGGGACAGCTTCTGCATTGAGCATCTGGTGGTCAGTGTGTCACAGTGACCAGTCATTCCCAGTGGTTCTGCTGTTAGGGTCAATTTGCATATTACCCTTTTATTATATAGGATAGAGGCCTGGTGCATGGGTGGGGGCCGGCTGGTATGTCCTGAAGGGTGTCCCGGATCAGGGTGGGGGTTCTGCTGGGGTGCCTGGTCAGCCTGGGTGAGTGGATGATGGCTATTTGCAGGCTGGTCACAGCCTCTTCAAGGTGGGTCTCCCCTCCCCCCCGGGGTGTCTGGCCAGCCTGGGTGAGGAGCTGAGGGACATTTTCAGGCTAGCCACATTCCCTTTAGGGAGTGGGGTCCTGCTGGGGTACCTGGCCAACCTGGGTGAGGGGCTGATGGTTGTTTGCAGCAAGGCTGGCTGGAATTTATTTAACTTCTAAAGTTGAAACTTTTTTGCTTTAATCGGAGCCCAGGTCGGATTGCCCCTGACTACCCAGGCTCCCAGTGCTTCCTTGAGCCCATGCCTGGAAGCAGGCCTCTGGGGTTTATCTTCTATAATTGAAACTTTGTTGCCACAGCCAGCCTAGGCAGACAGGAACCTTAGCTTCCTGCATTGTGGGGGCAAACCTCCTACTTGTTCCAGCTCAGTGGTTGTTGGCAGCCATCTTGGCTGGGTAATTTGCATACAATCGCTCTGATTGGTGGTGTGGCTTGGCTGGTGGGCGTGGCTTATGTGTAATGGAGTGGGGGTCAATTTGCATATTACTCTTATTAGATTAGATTCCTGTTTTATTTTTGTTAATATTAGTGCTGGAACATACTTTTTTTTTTTTTTTAAATCTGTAGTGCTGAAAGTATTACATAGGTCCCCTTTCTCCCCCATTGACCTCTTCTAACCTACCTCGATCATCCCATCCAGGACATCATCACCCAACTGACTGTATCCATGGGTTATGCACATATGCATACAAGTTCTTTAGCTGATCTCTTCCCACCCACCCACTCCCACCTTCCCCTGAGATTCCTCAGTCTCTTCCATGTTTCTATGACTCTGGATTTATTTTGTTCATCAGTTTATTTTGTTCATTAAATTCTACATATGAGTGAAATCATGTGACACTTGTCTTTCTCTTACTGGCTGATAAGCATATTATTCTCTAGATCCATCCATGCTATCTCAAAGGATAAGAGATCCTTCTCTTTTATTGTTGCATAGTATTCCTTGGTGTAAATGTACCACAGCTTTTTTATCTGTTCATTAGAGGCCTGGTGCACGAAATTTGTGTGTGTGTGTGTGTGTGTGTATGTGTGTGTTGGAGGGGGAGAGAGGTGGGTGTCCCTCAAGTGGGCCTGTGCCCTCTTGCAATGTGAGATCCCTTGGATAGTGTCGCTAGGCTTGGCTGGTGATCACAGCCTATCTCAGATTTCCTTCCCACGGCTGCCGGAGGCTGGCCCCACCCCCACCACTGCCACTGCTTGATATCTGTGTGGTGCTGCCTCCCCCGCCCCCTCAACCAATAGCATTACACCTGCCTTGGTTGGCCTGGCACCAGTGCATGTCATGGGGTAGTTGTCTGGAAGTTCATCCGGATGGTTATTCTGTTGTTTGGTTGTTAGGTCAATTTGCATATTATGCCTTTATTATTATAGATGTACTGATGGACCCTTGGGCTAAGTCTTAGCTATTGTAAACTGCACTGCTATGAACATATGGGTACATACATTCTTTCTGCTGGTGTTTTGGGTCTTTTAGGATTATTCCTAGAAGTGGGAACATTGGGTGAAATGATAGTTCCACATTTAATATTCTGAGGAAACTCAATACTGTTTTCCACAGTGGCTGCAGTATACTAGGGTTCCCTTTTCTCCATATCCTCATCAGCACTTGTCATTTGTTGTTGGGAGCCATACTGACAAGTGTAAGGTAATAACTCATTGTTCTTTTAACACATTTTTTTGAGGGAAACGAGTAAAATCGGATCCACCAAGGAGACTGTCAATGGACATGAGGAAACATACATTGGAACCTCTAGTTGGAACTGGTAAAAATAAAAATGTTTTACGTCGTTGTCGTGTGTATGCCGCTCATAAACTACACAGTGAAATGCGGTACATGTGCAAGTTTTGTAATGTACCCCTGCACAAAGAAAAGTGTTTCGAACGCTACCACACAGTGAAGCACTATTAGGTTATAGTTTTTTTTATAAGATCTGTTGAAAATTTCAAAAAAATATTGTAATTTTGTATAAATAAAATTATTTTGATTGTGAAAGAGTGTTTTTAATATGTTTACCTAGAATGCAGTAATTTTGTGTACATAAAAAATACAATAACACATATTTTGCAAAGTAAATAGAGACCTCTTTTTAAAGTAAAACACTGAAAGTTTCATAGAAAAATATCAAATAGATTGAAAGATATGAATATTTTACGGAAAGTCTAATTTTGGCGAGAAAATGTCAAAAAAGTCCCACGTTATGACGCGATTTGGTGGGAAAATGCCCAATTACAAAGTGTTAATTTGCATCTCTCTAATGATCAGTGGCTTTAAGCACTTTTTCATGTCTATTAGCCATCTGTATATCAACTTTGGAGAAGTGTCTATTCAGGTTCTTTGCCAATTTTTCAACTGGACTGTTTGTCTTACTTTTGTTAAGTTATATGAGTTCCTTATATATTTTGGATATTAAAACTTTATCAGATGTATCATTGCCAAATATGTTCTACCATATAGTGGGCTCCTTTTTCATCATGTTGATGGTTTCTTTGGCTGAGCAGAAACTCTTTATTTTTGATGTAGCCCAATTTGTTTATTTTCATCTTAGTTTCCTTTGCTCTAGGAGATATATGACAAACATAATGCTACGGGAGATGTCTGAGATTTTGCTGCTTATGGCTTCCTTTATAATTTTTATGGTTTTACAACTTACACTTAAGTGTTTTATCCATTTTGAGTTTATTCTTGCAAATGGTGTAAGCTGGTGATCTAGTTTCATTTTTTTGCACTGATGTGTCCAATTTTCCCAACACCATTTATTGAAGAGACTGTCTTGACTCCATTGTATCGTCCTGTCTCCTTTATCAAATACTTATTGAGTGTAATGGCTTGGGTCAATTTCTGGGGTTTCTGTTCTGTTCCATTGAACTATATGCCTCTTCTTGTGCCAATACCAGTCTGTTTTGATTACAGTGGCTTTGTAGTATAACTTGATATCTGGTATTGTGATTCCTCCAACATAGTTCTTTCTCAAGGATGCTATGGCTATTTGGGGTCTTTTTTGGTTACATATACATTTTTGGTGTATTTATTCTAGGTCTGTGAAATATGCTGTTGGTATTTTAATAAGGATTGCATTGAATCTGTAGAATGCTTTAGGTACTATGGACATTTTAATGATGTTGATTCTATCAATCCATGAACATGGTATATTCTTCCACTTGTTTACATCTTCCTCTATCTCTTTTTTCAATGATCTCTAGTTTTTGAAGTACAAGTCTTTTACTTCCCTGCTTAAATTTATTCCTTAGTATCTTATTTTTTTGTGGCAATGGTAATGGGATTGCTTTTTTAGTTTCTCTTTCTCCTAATCCATTATTGGTGTATAAAAATGCCATTGTTTTCTGAGTGTTAACTTTGTATCCTGCTACACTGCTAAATTCATTTATTAAATCTAGTAGTTTTTTGGTGGAATCTTTAAGGTTTTCTATGTACAATATTCATGTCATCTGTGAATGAGAATTTTACTTCCTCCTTTACAATTTGGATGCTTTTTATTTCTTCTTTTCTGATCACTGTGGCTAGGACTTCTAGTACTACTAGGGGCCCAGAGCACAAAAATTTGTGTACTCGGGGATTCCTCAGTCGGGCCTTTGCCCTCTCGCAGTCTGGGACCTCCAGGGGAAGTCCACCTGCTGGCGTGCCTGGCCACCCTGGGTGAGGGGCTGATGGCTGTTTGCAGGCTGGCCAAGCCCCCCAGTGGGGACCCTCACCCCACTGGGATATGGCCAGCCTGGGTGAGGGGTTGAGGGCCGTTTTCAGGCTACCCACAGCTCCCATTGACCCAACGTCCCAGCGAGGCTGGCTGGAATCAGGTTTCTGGGGTTTATTTATCTTCTATAATTGAAACTTTGTTGTCTTGAGTGGAGGCCTAGAAAGGCAACGAAGCCTCCTGTTTGCTTCAGCTCCGTGGCTTCTATAATTGAAACATTGTTGCCTTGAGCAGAGGCCCAGCCGGCCTAGGCAGGCAGTTTCCTCCATTGCTGGTGCAATAGAAGCCTTCTGTTTGCTCTAGCTCTGTGGCTGATGGCCGCCATCTTGGCTGTGTTAATTTGCATACAGCCACTCTGACTGGCTGGTGGGCATGGCTTAGGTGTAATGGAGTGAGGGTCAATTTGCGTATTACTATTTTATTAGATAAGATGTTGAATAAGAGTGGTGAAAGCGGATATTCCTGTCTTGTTCCTGTTCTTAGCAGAAATGTTTTCAGTTTTTGTCCTTTGTGTGTGATGTTGGCTATAGGTTTCTCATATGTGACTTCTTTATGTTGAAGAGTGGAGATATCTCTATGCCTACTTTGCTGAGAGTTTTTATTAAAAATGGATGCTAGATTTTATAGAATGTTTTTCTGCACATATTGAAAGATCATGCGATTTTTGTCTTTTAATTAATGTTATGTATCACATTCACTGATTTGCAAATAATGTAACAGCTTTGCATCCCCAGAATAAATCCTATTTGGTCCTGGTGCCTGATCTTTTAAATATATTGCTGGATCCATTCTGCTAATACTTTGTTCAGGATTTTAGCATCTATGTTCATCAGGTAATTGGCCTGTAATTCTCTTTCTTTGTAATGTCTTTATCTGATTTTGGAATTAGGACAATGCTGATCTCATAAAAAGAGCATAAAAAACTTCCCCTTGGGTTTTTTAGAACAGACTGAGGAGGATAGGTGTTTGGTAAAACTCTGTGAAGCTGTTCAGACCAAAGCTTTTGTTTGCTGGGAAGTTTTTGATTACTGCTTCTATTTCATCAGTTGTTATTCAGGTTTTCTGATTCTTCCTGATTCAGTTTTGAAGATTATCTATTTTTAGGAATTTGTCCATTTCACTCAGGTTGTCCAGTTTGTTAACACATTTTTTGCAGGAAACGAGTAAAATTGGTTCCACCAGGGAGACTGTCAATGGACATGAGGAAACATACACTGGAACCTCTAGTTGGAACCGGCAAAAATAAAAATGTTTTACATCGTTGTCGTGTGTGTGCTGCTCATAAACTACACAGTGAAACGCGGTACATGTGCAAGTTTTGTAACGTACCCCTGCACAAAGGAAAGTGTTTTGAACGCTACCACACAGTGGCGGGAAAATGCCGGCTTACAAAGTGTTAACATATAGTTGTTCACATATTTTTGTTTGTATAGTTTTTTTACTGAGAAATAGCACTACACAGTTTCATAGAAGTTAAATTTATATTTCTCTGAATTACTAGTGAAGAAGTCTTTGGGGTCTTAATGGGTTAAAAATATTACTGTATGAGGACTTCTCTTATTAATCTGATGCAAATTTTCTTATATTTGATGCAAATTTTTTTTCTATTAGGCTATCTAAAAAACATTAAGAAAATTATAGGTAGCCATTTCTACTGATATACCTATTGTTGATTTCTTCTAATACACCTACACTTAAAAAGGATTGAGAAACATTAATTTTCTTGTACAGTTTGATATTAATTAATTATTTTTTGTATCTGGAGTTAGTTTGATATATTTTATATGAAATCAAATATATGATTTTTAAAAAACTTGGCAATTAGTTGTATCCACATTCTTTATTAATCTTTGCCTGGTCCAAATGATTTAAATAGCATATCTAAATCCTTGTTTTAAAAAAATGAATTCTTGTTTGAATATTCTGTTTCACTGATAACTTTTCTCTCCTTATGTCAGACCCATATTGATTCATAATTGACCTCATATTCCTCATATAAAGTTAAATATGAAGTGAAGTAAGGTTTAAATCAAAATATACCAAAATCCTCTATGAACATAGTGAATATAAATGTAAAGAAAATAAATTCAATACTTACCACCGGTTTGACAATGTTGGAAAGAAGTGCTTCAAAGGCTTTAGTTTCTTCATCTTTTTCTAAAAAAATTTTTTTTGAAAATTAAAAAATGGGCTTAAATGCAATCATCCCATTCCCACAGAATACATCTTGTAAAATAGGTTAGTATTTGAGATTTTTATTTTCTAGCTTTTACTCCTTAGATCATTCCTAATAGCTTGTGGCTCCTCCAGGATTCTTCTGCTTCAGTTTCTATTTCCATTTTAACTATTACTAATTATAGTACCATTTTATATATAAATATATATTTTTATACTAGTCAATAAGATTTTCGTATAGAAAGTATATTTTTATTCATAATTGTAAAAATTATGTTCTCTGTAAAGAACATGACATTTAGAGCATGACTAAATGACCAAAAGGTTAGAATATACTTTTAATATACTAAGTTAAATATTGAGGATAAATATCAAAAAGAATATCTGAGTATTTTAAATAGTTACCTTCAATTTCTGTATCCATTTGTGCACCACCTTTACCTTTTCCTGACTTGTTCTTTGTTGATCCTGTGTTTACTCCACTAGCATTCTGCCCTTTTATAAGTCCATTATGTTCACTTATGGGAGAAGGGCATTTCTGGGGTGATGATGGTGGACTGCTCATCTTATCTTTCTGTGTTCCTTGGCGATCCTTTAATTTTTTCTGCAAACGTTCATAAGTTTTACTAGATCTTTCATCTCTAAAGTTGGACCTTCCATGTGTAGAGTGAGCATCTATAAAGAATAAAAAATATAGACATTTACAAGGTTACTTTATCTAAATACATTTACGGAATGAGAAAAGAACAGGAAATAAATCTATCATCTACCTAAAAAAAGAGTAATATGCAAATTGGTGTCACTCCGCTACACCCAAAGCCACACCAGCCAATCAGAACAACTATATGCAAATTAATCCAACCAAGACAGTGGCCGGCAGCCACAGACCTGGAGCAAGCAGGAGGCCTGTTTGCCCTGGCGATGGAGGAAGCCAAGCTTTCCGCCTGCCCTGGCTGGCTGTGGCCTCTGCTCAAGGCAACAAAGTTTCAATTATAGAAGATAAATAAACCCCAGATACCTACTTCCAGCCAGCCTTGCTGATAGCTTGCATCACTGGGGGCCGTGGCTAGCCTGCCAACAGCCATCAGCCCCTCGCCCAGGATGGCCACACCCTCATGGGGTGAGGATCCCGCTGGGAGGCTTAGCCAGCCTGCAAAGAGCCATCAGCCACTCACCCAGGCTGACCCACACTCTCATAGGCTGAGAGTCCCCAGTGCGGGGGCTGGGCCAGCCTGCAAACAGTCATCAGCCTCTCACCCAGGCTGGCCAGGTACCCCAGCTGGGACCCCCACCCAGAAGGGGCTATGGCCAGTCTGAAAATGGCCCTCAGCCCGTCACCCAGGCTGGCCAGGCACTCCAGCAGGACCCCCTCCCTGATCTGGGACACCCTTCAGGGCAAACCAGCCAGCCCTTCCCGTGCACCAGGCCTCTATCCTTTATAATAAAAGGGTGATATGCAAGTTGAAGGATCAACGCAGAACAACTGGCAATGACTGGTCACTATGACACATATTGATCACCAGGGGGCAGATGCTCAATGCAGGAGATGACCCCTGGTGGTCAGTGCGCTCCCACAGGGGGAGCTCTGCTCAGCCACAAGCCAGGTTGATGGCTGCCAGTACAGTGGTGTTGGTGGGAGCCTCTCCCGCCTCCTCAGCCGTGCTAACGATGTCCGACTGAAGCTTAGGCCTGCTCCCTGCTGGCAAGTGGATATCCCCTGAGGGCTTCTGGGGTGCCAGAGGAATGTCTGACTACCACTTTAGGCCTGATCTCAAGTAACTGTTACTCTTTACAGAAATAGCATAGTGGTATGCTATGAATATCATAGGTGGGGAATAAGACCTGAATTGAGCTGTAGACAGTTCTTTTTTTTTTTTACTCTTTTGTACCCATTACTCTTAGCATCTCTTTTAACTTCAAACATATAAAATAGGTAAAAAGAAAACCACCAAATGCCTCAATTAAAATTCCCTTATGATTCAAAAAAGCAAATCATCACTAAAAAATAAAGTTTTAGGAGTTAGCAAAAAGAAATGAGTGGATCGTTTACTAATAGAATCTTTGGATATTGTAAATTCAAGGTTATGATTATTAAAAATGTATTATTTCAAATAAAAGTCAAACAACAATATAATAAAACTAGAGGCCCGGTGCACAAATTTTTATAATAAAATTAGGGGCTCGGCGGGGGTGGGGGGTACTTAATCCCGGCCTGTGCTCTCTCACAGTTTGGGACCCTGGAATCCATTGGGGCACACAGCACACACGGAGGGCACACCTCCGTGTGTGCTGTGTGCCCCGATTGCACCGATTTCCAGGCCTCAGCCTCAGGGGCGGAGCTGGCTCGGATCCTTTGTCCCTGAGGCTGCCCAGCCGCCTGGAATCCATCGCATAGCCTCCGTGAGTGCCCGTGCCCCCGCGATCACGGATCTACTTCTAGGCCACCATGGGTTGCTTTGGGGGCTGGTGGAGGTGCGGGGCTGCGGGTGGCTCGCTCCTCCCGCCCCCCCCCCACCCTGCCCCTCCCGTGTGGCCTGCAGGAAGGCAACAGATGGCGGCGGCGGTGGACACAGGGAGGCAAGCCTCCGTGTGTCCGCCGCCGCCATCTTGGCTGGGCTGATTTGCATATAGCCGCTCTGATTGCCTGGTGGGCATGGCTTACCCCGTCCCGGAGAAACGGTTAATTTCAATATCGCGCTTTTATTAGTTAAGATTAACATACTCAATAAATACTGCTAAAGCAACTGTCCTCAGCTTATTTTTATTTTAAATTTAAAATCTGTAAAAATAACATTTTAAAGCAAAGTCACAAAATATTAGTCAAGTTTTAATTTATTAATGGTTTAACAAATTTAGTATAATATTCATTTTTTTGTTCTATTAATCCTCACCAGAGAAAATTTTTTCCACTGATTTTTAGAAAGAGCGAAAGGGAGGAAAGGAGGAGGAGAGAGAAATATTTATGTTAGAGATACATATTGATTGGCTGCCTCCAGCATGTGCCAGGACTGCGCCAGGGATTGAACCTGCAACAAGGTATGTGTCCCTGACCAGGAATCAAACCTGTGACCCTTTGGTGCATGGGCCAGTGATTTAACCATGTAGCTACACTGGCCAGGGCAGTATAATTTTCTTGAAATGAGTACTATAAGGATATGTACAATAATTAGAATAAAAAACATAAGAATCTGGCTATGTGCATGTTAAAATGAGAACGAGTTTGAACTCTTAACACCATATAGAAAAATTAACTCAAAATGCATCAAAGACCTAAATGAAGGCACTAAATCTATAAAACTTATAGAATAAAACATAGGTGTAAAGCTGCATGACATCTGATTAGATAATAGCTTCTTAGAAATGACAACCAAAACACAAGCAATAAAAAAATTTGACTTAATGAAGAATAAAAACTTTAGTGTATCAAAAGATACCATCAAGAAAATAAAAAAACAACATGAGAGAAAAATCTATAAATCATATATCTGAAAAGGTTCTTGTATCCAGAATATATAAAAACTCTTACAACTCAACAATAAAAAAACCAAATAACCCAATTTAGAAAATGGGTGAAGAATTTGAACAGATATCTCTCTAAAGATGCAAAGATGCTCAACACCTGCAGTTATTTAGGGACAAGCAAGTCAAAATTATAATGAGATAAAAATTCACATTCCAGGATGGCTAGAATCAAAAGCCAGACAATAAGAAGTTTTGGCAAGTAAATGGAGAAATTAGAACCCTCATACATTGCTGGTAGGAATGTAAAATAGGGCAAACTATTTTGTAGTTACCAATAAAGTTTAATATAGAATTATCAAATGAGGTAGCAATTCCACTGTTAGGTGTATATACCCAGAAGAAATAAAAACATATGTCTACACAAAAATTGTATACAAATGTCACAGCATTGGTATTCATAACAAACAAACAAATGTTCATCAACTAATAAATGGGTAAATAAAATTATATCCACATAATGGAGTATTTTTAAAAAAATCTTTATTGTTCAGATTATTACAGTTGTTCCTCTTTTCTCTCCCCATAGCTCCCCTCCTCCTAGTTCCCACCCCAATCTCTGCCCTTACACCCCCTCTGTCCTCACACCCCTTTCCCCCTGAAAATTGTTAGTCCAATCCCTTTCTATGCCTCTGATTCTTTTCTATTAACCGGTATATTCTGTTCATCAGATTTTTTATTCACTTGATTTTTAGATTTACTTGTTGATAGATATGTACTTGCTGTTCATGATTTTTATATTTACTTTTTCTTCTTCTTCTCAAAGGATACCTTTTAGCATTTCATATAATACTGGTTGGGTGGTGGTGAACTCTTTTAGCCTTTTCTTGTCTGTGAAGCTCTTTATCTGATCTTCAATTCTGAATGATAGCTTTGCTGGGTAAAGTAATTTTGGCTATAGTTTCTTGCTATTCATCACTTTGAATATTTTTTGCCACTCCCTTCTGGCCTGCTATATGATATATGTTACTTCCTCTCTTTGATTTTCTGTTTATTCATCTGCCTTGAAGGATGACCACGAGGATGAAATACTTAGCCTAGTGCTTAGATAACAGAAAATGATTGATACTGTTATCATTTTTTGTTTCTTTTATATAATATAA
>PVJC01009742.1:0-45241 GCA_004026665.1 Murina feae
GGGGGCAGGTGCCCAGTGGCCACACACACACACACACACACACACACACACAAGGCGCCTGGCAGACTGGGGCCATCATAGGACATCCATTGAGGGGTCCCAGACTGTGAGAGGGCACAGGCCGGGCTGAGGGACTCCCTCCTCCCCGAGTGCACAAATTTTTGTGCACCGGGCCCCTAGTATTAGGATATTTACAATGAACAGTAACCATTATTTTCACTTGTAGATCATTGCAGTAGTATTTACATTCTGGAAAGCTTTGCCCTGAAACTATCAGGAAATGTTGGAACCAGAACTTCCATTTGGATTGACCCACATTATCATTTCTGCAGCACCGGGATATTAGGCATTTTTTTAAGAAAGTGAGTTTGGGAAGTTACGTAGCTAAACCCTCTCCTTTCAGATGGATTGGGTACCTGAAGTCCCATTACATGGAGAGACTTGCCTATCACAAAGATGTCATTAAGTGGTGGGCATACACTGTAATATACAGATCATTTATTATAGACAGCTACACTTAAGACCTATGTAATTGTGTTACCAGTGTCACCTCAGTACATTTAATAAAAATAAATAAATAAAAATTATTAATTCAAACCAAACCAAACCAAATATGTCTTTGAAAAAGGTGGTGGTCATCTTAGAGAATTAAATGTCTTCCAAGATTGCTCTCCCTAAGAGCATCAGTCAATTTACATAATGTTGGAGGCAGAGGAAATATATTGGAATAAGTTACTGTGCAGCCAAGTTGGTAGAATAAGTTGCATAGCTGACATTTGGAAGGTGAATGGAAGGTATTAACTTCTTTCACATTATGGATTCAAATCTGACACCTTAACCTTAAATATCCAAACAATTTCCCCCCGCCTCTCCTTTAAATAAAAATAAAAAGATTCTTCTCGGCTCCACGGACCTCTATGAAGACCTCTGGCCCAGGATGCAGCACAGAATTTTGATATTTGCATTTGGATGTTGAATTATTCTAACACGGTTAGAAGGCTCGATGGCCCTTTTGGCTTCTCTTTGCTCCTTTCTCAAAGCCGACTGACCATCTCTGTGCAGGGCTTTCCGTCATCTGTTCATTTCCATCCACATGCCCACGTCTTCACAGGCACCTTGATAGACTGATAGCTTTGCTTTGACATGAAGCTTTAAAGTCATGCAGTAAAATTGTGCCAGTTATATTCTTTCTCAAAATTTGTTTAGCTACTCTATTTGTTTTACCTTTCTGCATAAATTGTAGAAACCACTTGTCTATATCTATAATATTTTTTCTGAAATTTTGGTTAGAATTGAATTAAATCTATAGATAAATTTGGACAAAATTAACATCTTTTAAAGATTGAGTCTTTCAATACATTAAACTGATACATCCTCCAAATATTTAGGTCTTCTTTGATTTCTTTCATTAGGCTATTGTAGTTTTTAGCATAACAACCCGAGTACTTTTTAGATTTATAGCTACATAGAGATTTTAGCTTAGATTAAAAATAACATTTTTTCATCTATTAGAAAGGGAAATTTATCATTTATTTCAAATTGTTTATTGCTAGTATATAGATTTTTGCCTATTGACTTACAATATTGTGAAATATTTTTTGAAAGTTTCATGAGGTATCCTATATGCACAATCTATTGTCTGTTAGTAGGGACAGCTATTGGTATTTTAGTTATTGTTGTAATCTATGTGTCCCTTATCTTATTTTCTTGGCTTATTGCCCTGAGCTGAACTCCCACTATGATGTTAAATCATATTAGTGAGAGTGAATACCTAGGTCTTATTCTCTGTTGTGATATAGACCGAAGGCATTAAATATTTGCATTTTTCTTCTATGTATGTGTCAGCATAAAAATCTTTTTTTTGTTGTTTTTTTTTTCTTTTGTTTTTTTCCCTCCGATTTTTTATATTTTTAATTACATAAAGCTTTACAAAGATTAGTACATATATCTCTTTTGCCCCCTGCCCTTCCCCCAGCCTCCCCTACCCCCCAGTGTTTTGTGTCCATTGGTTATGCTTAAATGCATACAAAAAAGTCCCTTGGCTGATCTGTTACTCCCTCCGCCCCATCGTCCCTGTTCTTGTTGCTGTAATTTGACAGTCTGTTTGATGTTGCTCCGCCTCTGAATCTATTTTTGTTCACCAGTTTATAATGGTTATTAGTATCCATAGATGAGTGAGGACATGTGGTATTTTTCTTTCATTGACGGGCTTATTTCACTTAGCATTATGTTCTCCAGTTCCATCCATACTGCTGCAAATGCTAAGAACTCCTTCCTTTTTACAGCAGTAGAGTATTGTGTAGATGTACCACAGTTTTCTAATCCATTCATCTGTTGATGGGCACTTAGGCTGTTTCCAAATTTTATCTATGGTAAATTGTGCTGCTATGAACATAGGGATGCATATATCCTTTCTGATTAGTGTTTCTGGTTTCTTAGAATATATTCCCAGAAGTGGGATCACAGGGTCAAAAGGGAGATCCATTTTTAATTTTTTGAGGAAACTCCATACTGTTCTCCACAAAGACTGCACCAGTCTGCATTCCCACCAGCAGTGCACGAGTGTTCCTTTTTCTCCGCATCCTCTCCAGCACTTGTTGCTTCTTGATTTGTTGATGATAGCCATTCTGACAGGTGTGAGATGGTACCTCATTGTTGTTTTGATTTGCATCTCTCAGATGATTAGTGACTTTGAGCATGGTTTCATATGTTTCTTGGCTTTCTGAATGTCCTCTTTGGAAAAGTGTCTGTTTAGGTCTTTTGCCCATTTTTTGATTGGATTGTTTGTTCTTTTTGTTAACTTGTATGAGTTCCCTATAAATGTTGGAGATTAAACCAGTGATAACATTGGCAAATATGTTCTCCCATGAAAATCTTTATATCATTTCCTACCGGGACAAACTTGACTGAGTCTTTGGAATCTTCAGTGACTTTCTGTGCCTCCCCCACTTCCCTGGGCCAAGCTTAAGTCCAAACAACTCTGCCAACTCAATTCCTGTCCCTTTAGAGCTGCTATCAGAGCTTCTCAGAGTCATTCTTGGTTGAAGGAGTGAGACAGGCTGGCTCTGCAATAATGAAGCAACAAGAAAAGTGAGAAAGATATATTTTGAAGATCTGCTTTTTCCTGGACTCTTCTAGAAACTCTTTCTCTAGGTGTCTATGTGAGGCAATGAAGGTAGGAAGACATTGATCCATAGTCACTTTGAGATGAGAGTGAAAAGAACAAGTTAGAGGACAGGCAAGTGCAATCAGCAATGAGTAGCCATTGTTCTTATCTCAATTTTTCTAATTTGAATGGTTTCTTCTCCTTCCTTTCTTCAGTTTATTTTAGCTTCCTGCTTTTAGCTTTAGAGAATTCATTCATCTCTCTACTCCAAACAGTTCAACATAGTTTCCTATCAATCACTCTCCTTATGAATAAGTCCTATATAATAAAGAGGTGGTATGCAAATTGACCATCACACCCTCATGATGTGATGGCCACCTCCATCACAAGATGGCCACCCCCATGTGGTTAAAAGATGGCCACCACAAGATGGCTGGCAGAGAAGGGCAGCTAGGGGCAATTGGGCTGGCAGGGGAGCAGTTAGGTATCAATCAGGCTGGTAGGGGAGTGGTTAGGAGGTGATCAGGCTGGCAGGCAGAATTAGTTAGGGGCAATCAGGCAGGCAGGCAAGTGAGCAGTTAGGAGCTGGCAGTCCTGAATTGTGAGAGGGATGTCCAACTGCTGGTTTAGGCCCAATCCCACAATTAGGCCTAAACCGGCAGTCAGACATCCCCCAAGGGATCCCAGATTGGAGAGGGTGCAGTCTGGGCTGAGGGACACACCCTCCCCCCGTGTATGCATTTCAAGCACCAGGCCTCTAGTCAGTAGATAATTACTGCATAGCCACTCAACCCTGGCTGCTACTGGAATCACCTGGGAACACTGAATCCCATGTACAGATTATGCCTTAACTGTTCTCAATGGGTCCCAGGCATTGGTGCATGCTAGGATTTTTCCAGATGTGTTTAGTATGGATTGAAGAATATCTATATCATGCCAGGCAGGGTGCAGGCCTGGAGGAGCAAATGTTGGGAACGTGCCTCAGGCTCTAACAGCCCATTTCAGGGTGTTACCAAGTCTGTGGTTGCATAGACACCACAGGCAATGCTTGCTAGATGTCCAGCATAGCATCCAGATCCCACAAAAATGTCTATACTTGGAACCAAAGGTTGTTAAGACTGAATGAACCCTGCATGATTGCAGGTTCTTCATTTCTAATAAAATTTCAACTATGTTTATAATAAGATGAAAATGATTCTTTTGATCTTCCCAGTGCTTGGAACAACTGCTAACTAGCATTGTGACATAGCATACCATGTAGACTAATCGGTCCAAGATGGGCAAGAGGACTAGGACTATAGCTAATGAGGGAAGGTTTGTTGGAAGATTTGGGAATGAACTAAGGCTGGAAATTTAAGGTAGGCATTTGAGAGGCAGAAAGGACAAGGTTTGCTTTGTACCAGACATATCCCAGGAACTCTGACAGAAAACTACTGTCTACCTTCACATTCTATAATCTCAGGTTGATATATATAAGAAAGGCATTTCTTTACATGTAACATCTGCTTAGAAGTTACAAAGAACAAAAAAGTTCTTTTTGTATTTTTTACATTCTCTCTGAAAAGTGGGCACACAAATCTCAGGTACCCCATTATATTTCTAAAGTATACTTTAAAGTATGGTTTTTATGCCAAGGTATTGTTTAATGCTTTAATTTCGTAGATATTTTTAATTGTTTAAAGTATTACATATATTATTACATATGTCTCTTTTTTCTCCCATTGACCTCCCCCATCCAACCCCACACCCCAACAAATGCCCTCACCCCTCTAGTGACTGTGCCTCTTGGTTATGCTTATATGTACGCTTACAATTCTTTTGGTTAATCTCATATCCCACCCCCAACTTTCCTACTGAAGTCTGACAGTCTGTTTGATGTTTCTCTGTATCTATTTTTTCATCAGTTTATGTTGTTCATTATATTTCACAAATGAGTGAGATCATGTGATATTTATTTTTCTCTGACTGCCTTATTTCACTTAGCATAATGCTCTGCAGTTCCATCCATGCTGTTGCAAATGGTAAAAGTTCCTTCTTTTTTTAAAAATATATTTTATTTATTTTTTACAGAGAGGAAGGGAGAGAGATAGAGAGTTAGAAACATCAATGAGAGAGAAACATCAATCAGCTGCCTCCTGCACACCCCCTAGTGGGGATGTGCCCGCAACCAAGGTGCATGCCCTTGAATGGAATCGAACCTGGGACCTTTCAGTCGGCAGGCTGACACTCTATCCACTGAGCCAAACCAGTTAGGGCAGTTCCTTCTGTTTTTGCACAGTAGCATGGTATTCCATTGTGTAGATGTACCACAGTTTTCTAATCCACTCATCTGCTGATGGGCACTTAGACTGTTTCCAAATCTTAGCTATGATAAATTGTGCTGCTATGAACATAAAGGTGCATATATCCTTTCTGATTGGTGTTTCTGTTTTCTTGGGATATATTCCTAAAATTTGGATTACTGGATCAAATGGGAGTTCATTTTTAATTTTTTGAAGAAACACCACACTCTTTTCCACAGTGGCTGCACCAGTCTGCATTCCCATCAGCAGTGTAAAAAGGTTCCTTTTTCTCCACTTCCTTACCAGCGCTTGTCATTTGTTGATTTGTTGATAATACTTCTTAGATATTTTTGAGATATATGAAGTTAATATTCTACATGGAAGAAAACTAGAACTCAGAGAAAATATTTTCTTTAAGTCAGGAATTACCATATCTCTTTCAATGTGAATTGTTCTGAGAGCACGTATCCTCTGAGCATTGGAAAAGTATCTTAGATTAATTCAGTAAAATGCAATTATATCAAAAGCTAGGAATGCCCATAAAAGTATAGATGGAGAGATGTGATAAATAATGGCTCAGGGAAAAGGCGTAAACAGATTTTGATCTGGTAGCATTTCACTCCATTTACTGCAAACCTTGAGGCTGAAATGACCAAATGTATGTAATAAAATCATAAAATAAAAGCAAACCAACAGTCAACAATAAAAACAAAATTTAAAATAATATTAAAAATAAGCAAACCAACAACAAAGAAAAGATGGGGGTGGGCTCTATGCTTGTACATTAAGGGTGTGGTGAGTGTTGTGAATCACGAACAGGAGCCAGGCTGTAGCATCAGGGCTGCCACACCCTCAGCAAAGGCCATAAAAGGGAGAATGTAGCAGAGGCCGTCCTCTTTCTTTTCCTTTTATTTATTTTATCTTTAAAATACATTAAATATATATTTATATTTATATTTATATTTATATTTATATTTATATTTATATTTATACTAGGGGCCTGGTGCACAAAAATTTGTGCACTCCGGCGGGGGGGCCCTCAGCCCGGCCTGTGCCCTTTTGCAGTCTGGGACCCCTCAGGAGATGTCCACCTGCTGGCTTGCCTGGCCAGCCTGGGTGAGGGGCTGATGGCTCTTTGCAGGATGGCTAAGTTCCCCAGTGGGGACCCTCATCCCATGGGGGTGTGGGCAGCCTGGGTGAGGGGCTGAGGGCCATTTTACAGGCTGCCCACAGTTCTTTCAGGGTTAAGATCCCTACTGGGGTGTCTGGCCAGCCTGGTTGAGGACTTGAGGGCTGTTTTCAGGATGCCCACAGCTCCCATTGACCCAACATCCCAGTGAGGATGGCTGGAATCAGGTTTCTGGGCTTTATTTATCTTCTATAATTGAAACTTTGTTGCCTTGAGCCTAGTCCAAGGCAGGCAAGGAAGCCTCCTGTTTGCTTCAGCTCTGTGGCTTCTGTAATTGATATATTGTTGCCTTGAGCAGAGGCCCGGCCAGCCTAGGCAGGCAGTTTCAACTCCATCACTGTTGCAATGGAAACCTCCTGTTTTCTCTAGCTCTGTGGCTTTTAGCCTCCATCTTGACTCGGTTAATTTGCATACAACCACTCTGATTGGCTGGTGGGTGTGGCTTAGCTGATGGGCATGGCCTAGGTGACTTGGAGTGGTAGTTAATTTGCATATTACTCTTTTATTAGATTAGATCTTCTTTTTTAAATTTGATTCTTACTGATGACATTATTACAGCTGCCTCTCCCCACTTCGCCCACCCCTTACCTCTGCCCATCACCACAGTATTGTCTGTGTCTATAGCTTATGAATATAGTATCTTCTTTGGCTAATCCCTTAATATTTTTTTATCCAGTACCCACCTCCCCACTGCCCTCTGACAGCTATCATTCTGTTCTATGTAGCCATGCCTCTGTTTCTATTTTGTCTCTCAGTTTATTTTATTCATTGAATTCCATATATAAGGATTAGCATATGATGTCATCCATCAGTAGATGGGTGGATTAAAAAAAAACAACTGTGGTATATGCACACAATGGAATACTATGCGGTTGTGAAAAGGAGACTCTTACCCTTTGCAATTGCAGGAATGGACCTGAAGATTATTTCGCAAAGTGAAATAAGCCAGTCGGAGAAAGACAGATGCCCTTTTAAAATATTAATGCAAGAAATAGAGTAGCACACTTTGTTTTTTTCCCCTCTAGCTCCATGCCTTTAATCTATGTGACCCACTCACTGAAGGTCATTCTCATTGAAACAATAGACTAACTATGGCTTGCTGGCCTTGGCCAGGCTTAAAGTGTGAGAAATTTGGCTCTTATACTTTATCTTTTCTTGTAAAAAAGAATGCCTTGTCCCAAGTATGGCACCCAGGACTCAGGATCCAAAACAGATCCAGTTGAGGAAAAGTTACTGTAAAGATAGTAAGAATGATACATTTTTAGATTTGTATTACATTCTCAATTAATCCTTAGTAGCAAGGAGAGCAGATGGGTCAGCTCCCTCTGTACTATGAGAAATCTTAGATATAAAGGACCGATGTTTGGTTATTAAGTGATTTCTACCACTCAACGGCCTTCTCCATGGCTGAAGGCTGCTGAGGAAGCTGGAGTCTGCACTGCTAGCTCAGCCTCTGGGTGGATTTGAGGCTTCAAGAGAAAAGTGCCTCTGTCACTTTCAACTCATATTCACTCGGAGTTCCTCAATTGGTGACACTGTTAGAAGCTTTAGAAAATGACCATTATTTGTACATCCAGAACAGCTCTCCCCAGCCCCCTCAACAGAATATGTAATTCAATTATAATAGTATGTGTAGCAATAATGTGTTACTTTAGGGCGAGATTGCTTTGCCATCATTAATTAATACATTCTATCAAGGACATGCATCTTTTTGCCTCAGGTGCCTTTAATCTCAGTCTCATGCAGTTTAAAGAAAATCACTCAAGTAGAAGCAGCCATGACACAAGCACCACAACTCAGAGCACAGGGTCAGATTCGCTGGTCCTGTCAGTATCTGTCACAAATTAAACAATCATTGTCAAATGCACAGCACAGGTTGACATCCTTTTCTAAATCCATACTCTGTAGCTTTGAATTGGAGATTAAAAGTCAGTGAGTAGGTTAATTTAACTCCACTAGATGTGAACACATGTTCCATCAGTTTGGCCTTCTTAAATCCGGAGTCCCAGGGTAGGTACACATTAACCAAACCCATGTCATTTTCAGTTTCCGCTTTGCATTTTAGAAAGCCGCAATGCAGAGTCCCAGCAACACATCTGACTGAAAGTAAACAATGTTTCAGCAGCCTCCCACCAAGAGACTGGATAACCAACCTGTGGAGCTTTATGTCCACACTGATAGACTTACAGAGGGAATGCGGCGATTTGGGGAAGTAAATTATTATGCACGACTTTAAAGAATGTTAAGGTGAAGAGGTAAAGATAATAAAAGGGTTCCTGTCAATTGAGTAATGGACTTAATCTTTATATAAATAATAGAACGCTGCTATTAATATATTCACATTGCGAATATCTCTATCAGGACACATTTTCTCATGTCTAATGTTCACTAAGGACCCACTCTGCCCAGCACTGTGCTGGACCCTACAAGGGACGGGATTCCAAAAACTCCCTGAGCACTAAAATCACAAATACCGTTCAGTTTTCTGTTTGTTTTCTTGCTTGCAAAACAGATGTCAGCTCCTTTCAGCTCTAAAAAGTAAGAATCTGATTTGGGGTTGGGGGCAAAGATGTAATTTATCAACATAATAACCTCGGGTCATCCTGCTGAGCCCAGTTGGCCCTTGGAAACTCTTGCTGCCAGCACAGGGCAGCAGGGTGTCCTGAGCCCTCTGTACCTGGCTGTGTAACAAGGCATCATTTACCACTGATGCACTGGGCTCACTGACCCATCCTAGGGGTGAGCAAAGTGAGGCCCCTGCATTTTTATGTCCTGAGAATTAAGAATGTTACTTACATTTGTATGTGTTTTAACAAAATCAAAAGAAAAACAACTTTTCATGAAATTCATAGTGTCTGTAAATACAATTTTATTGAAACAGACACAGCCATTTGTTTATATAGTAACCACGGCTGTTTTCATGCTACAACATGTGAGTTAAGTACTTGTAATAGGTGTCCTCTGTGAACCACAAAGATGAAAATAATTAAAATTCAGTCCTTTGCAGAAAAAGTTTGTCAGCCTTCCATCCCATATTCTGAACAAAAGTTGGAAGCACATGCTTTACCAAAGCATTTTAGTGAAAAACAGGAAGTATGAAACGCATAAAAAAGCCAGTATGAGCTGCTGCTTGTCAGGAACAGAAACGTGAACACTTGGCCATGTGTTTCCAGAAATCCACAGCAAGAAGGCTCCTCCAGGACTGGTGTTCCCTGTATCCCTGGAACAGCAGCCGCGTTGCCTGAGATGCAAATTCTCAGGCTCAACCCAGACCTACACAGTCAGGCATTCTGGGGCCGAGGCCCAGCAATCTCTGCTTTAACAAGTTTTCCAGAAGGTTCCTGAACACACTGACAGCGTGCAGGGACCACTGTTGGAGAATCACTGGGCTGAGGAACAGAAACAGATCAGAGAACACTTGCCAGCAGGCGGACAGACTCCTGTGCGACCAGGTGTGCAGGTCCGTCTTTCTGCTCACTACCCGATGTTGGCAGAATAAAGACATTTCCTGACAAACACGAAAGAAAAGAGAATTCTATTCTGTGTGGTGGGACATAAACTTGGAAATCCTGTATCTGAGACTGTAGAATAACAATGGTTCCAAATTTTATGTTGACATGAGTTTCTTGACAGAGATCAAACACTGTAAAATTGAACATGCTTCTGACATCTTACATAAAAAGCCAATTTATGGCAGGCTCATTCTATATGCAAAAATACAGAATATCATTAAGGTTACTGATGCTTCACAATGATTCTCTTATTTCACATTCTCAAGAAATCTAAATAATGTACTGTGAAGTTTCTCACTTCTTCAAAGCACATTTTTAACAGTCATCTTACCTCTCTTTGAGCAATATAATTCTGCAAAAGACTCAAAAGAAAAAAAATATATATATATATATTGAAAGATAAGATCATAATAACAAAGACTCTCTCCATTAGGAACCATTCTCAGGCAGTGACAGATCAGGATTCTTGACTATGTTATACTTTAGCTTCTCATTTAAAAAGACAGCACACAATGAAAGCAAAGACACCCACAGATGTGTCTTGTGGTGGTAAAGATAAACCTGTTCCATGATGAAAATGCATCTCCCATTTATTGCGCTGTCTTTGTGTGCCATGCATTGTTCCATGGAGTATCACATGCAATCTGAACAGAAACCCAATGAGGTATATATTAATGTCTGCTTCTTAGAGGGGAGACATGTCAATTGTTTTTGAGCTACATGGTGCAAGAGGGAAGAATCAGGAGAAGTATGAAAGGGTTTGAAGAAATTCTTCGGAGAACGAGAGGCTAAATGCACCACCACAACTGGCTCACCCCTGGGTCTCTGCAGCAGAGAACACAGCATGGTTTTGTCTGGAGCCCCAGCTCCATCTCCACTTCCCACTGAGTCTTGGAAGCTCTAGCAACTTGTTTTTAGATAGGAATCAATGGGCCTTCTCTCTGGATGGCACTGCCAGCAGCTCATGGACAAGCAGTGGGCAGAACAGGTGCTGCTGAGCAGGGCAGTCAGTGGCTGCGGGTGGTAATAGCGAGCTGCACAGTGGGCCTCCCTCGACTCAGACAAAGTTTCTGGAGCCAGTCAGTATGGGGGCCTGAGATGTCTTTCAGGGATATATTATTATTAATTTGAAAACTGAAGGTGGCCCCACTAGGTCATTTTGGATTATAATTTAGTAGCTTCAAATATGCTAGGATTGAAATTGATGGTAGTTTTTATTTGCAGTCCCAAGGAACAAAAACTGCAACGTCATCTCTGGGAGTAGAAAAAGGACTTGCAACTCTGGGCCCTGAGGATCAGCCCACAAGGCTGAAGAACAGAAAGAGTGTTTTCTACCACAGATGTGCACCATCTCATTAGAAGTTTGGACCTGAGAGGACCTGATGATAGGTGAAGAGGAGAAAGTCAGCTCATTAATCTAGCCTACTTCACATTTTGACAAGATAGCTGATATATTCTCTACAAGAAAGATTTTTCATTTTTGGCTCTCTCTAACACACACTCTCAGAGGTAAACACATCTACACTTACATTTAGGTCTACACAGAAAACTCACTCCTGAAAGCAATTTAAATATTTCACTGCTAGCAAACTGCCTTGGACTTGCCACCATTATCAGTGAATAGGGGGTGGAGGACATAATCAGAAGTATGAAAGGCTCTGGGTATAAAGCTCTGCCCTTAAATTGTCATATTTAATCTCCAAACTGGCCCAGTAAACATTACCATCACTACTTTTCAGAGAAGTAAATAAGTTTACAAAATCAAAACAATTTATTCAAAACCATTCCTAGATTTGACCGTGGGTCTTTTCAGTGAGGCCTTGCATCCCTTATATTATGATCATGATGGCAAGTCTCCTGGCTCTAGCTGTGTCTTTTGAGATTGCTGCTGAAATAAATGCTGTCGTCACATGCTATTTCTACTTCACTGAAGGCATTTCAGTGGCTTGTTTATTCCAGTATATCCTCAACCTGATCCTATCATTGAAAATTTTTAAATAAATTCATCCCTTTGGAGCACACAAGAGGTCCAAATTAGCTGGAGCAACCAAACAGTTTTGCCTTTAAGACTTTATTGTCATTGGTTTTTTAAGCATGTTATTAATTCTGATGTTCCAAAGAAAAAAGCACTCTTTGGAGTACACACCAAAATTTGAACTCTGGAGATTTCTCTCCCTCCCAGGTGGGTCCTGCACAATTATGGAAGATGAGTTTATCTTGTCTTTATCTTCATCATTTTTGTCCCAGAGAACCTTTTGGAAATAGCTGTTTCATCAAAGGAACAAGTGGCAAGCTGATTATTTAAATAAATACAATAAAATTCTTTTGACCTGTGACTTGAGAAAAATATCATGGCAGAGCAGCTTTGGACAGGGTTATGCTGTTGGTGGCAGACTGCCAATCTCAAAACAAGGTCTCCCCCATGATTCTAAATTCAGAGTGAAGCTACTTTTTTGTTATTATGCATTAATCTCTTAAGTTATTTTTAATGTCCTCAATATCTGAATCTTTTACAACTTAGAGATGAACTAATATAAAATATTCATTGGTTCTGAATAGAACTGAACAATTTCAGGTTTGTCCTGCAAGCTTTTGCAAATGGAAGAACATCTTAGATACCATTGTGAGTTATAACTTAAAATAATTTCATGCATATTTAGAAGTTGTATATCCATGACTTTTTGTAGCAACATTTATTATTAGCTACAATAGTTTTCAGTTAACAAATCAGCCGTGCATTGTGACTTACCAGACTCTTTGTCATCAATTTTAAAAAGTTAATCTTGCTGAAGTCTTTCAGTTTGCAAATTGTTTTGATACCATTGTAATTAGCTAGATTTTAATAAGAGTAAAGGAGCAAAGGGAATGTCAGACATTAGCGGCATATCACTTGGGCAGCTTCACCAGGAAGCTGCGTTTCATCACACTTTCCAGGGAACTGGACACAGGGAAAATAGACACATGTCCAGTAAAGTTGGGGTGACTAGGGAAGGTGCCTGTCAATCACAGGTGGGGACAGAAATCATTGATCAGAATGGGCGTGGCAAATGCAAGTGGGCAAACACTTGGGAAACAGTAATCCCCTAAACAATGGAGTTCTCTCTTGGTGCTCCGGGATGCTCTTGGTACTCTTGGCTTTTGGCTTGTGAGCTCTCTTTTCCATGTTTCCTCCACAGCCGTGTGGCCCTGTGCATATCACATGCAATGGACTAATGGATTGTAGCTGGAAACACAAGCTAAGCCAGGCTGATGCTGGACTGGACCCACTTTCAATATGGAAAGGAAACTTTGGACACTGGCTCTGATTTTAGCTCTGCTAAAGCCCAGCTGCACTTCTTCTATGATTGGACTAAGGAAATGTGACTTTGGAAACTCAGGGGTGTATTTGTATGAAAATAAAGCTCTCTACTATATTATATCCTCCCGTGGGAGTCTCAGAAAATTCCTTTTCTTGGGACAAGGCAAGAACTCCACCCCTGGCAACAATTGGGGGACACAGGAGATCCAACAAAGGGGAAAAACTGTTAATGGATAGGAGAGGGGCCCGTTGCTCCTGGAGGAATGTGGCCCACTGCCGTGAGTTTGACATGCTTGGAGGGGATTACTTATTCCCAAATGTTTGCCCACTTGCATTCATCACTCCCATTCTGACCAATGATTTATGTCCCCACCTGTGATTGACAGGCACCTTTCCTGTCATCCCAGCTCTATTGGGCATGTGTCCAGTCCCTTGGGGAGTATGAAATGCAGCTTCCTATAATATCGGACTGTCCCTTTGCTCCTTTCCTATCCTATAAAATAAAAGGGTAATATGCAAATTGACCCTAACAGCAGAATGACTGGGAATGACTGGTCACTATGACACATTGACTACCAGGAGGCAGATGCTCAATGCAAGAGCTGTCCCCTGGTGGTCAGTGCACTCCCACAGGGGGATCTCTGCTCAGCCACAAGCCAGGCTGATGGCTGCCAGTACAGTGGTGGTGGGAGCCTCTCCTGCCTCCTTAACAGTGCGAAGGATGTCCAACTACAGCTTAGGCTTGCTCCCTGCTGGCAAGTGAACATCCCCCGAGGGCTCCCAGGCTGCCAGAGGAATGTCTGACTGTGAGCTTAGGCCTTATCCCCAGGGAGCAGGCCTAAACCAACAGGTTGACATCCCCCGAGGGGTCCCAGACTGTGAGAGGGCACAAGCCGGGCTGATGGACCTTGCCCCCCCCACCCCCCCCAGTGCACAAATTTTTGTGTACTGGGCCTCTAGTTATTAATAACTAGCTAATTACAATGGTAACAGTTTTATATATAAAAGCCCTTCAATTAAATTGTATTGAATACATTTACTCATCGCTATTTTTAACAAAAGATTAACAAAAAGTAACTTTTTCCAATAGAAGAAAAAATATATATCATTTTCATATATATTCATTTAAAATATGTAATTTACCTTATTTCCAAAATTTAGGACTAGAAACTTTTCCAGTAATGAAATCATTGAGTCATCTTACTCCACTTAAAGTGTTATTTTTCTTATATTATCAAATATATCCATCCAAATCTCTATTAATTAAGTATTATTGTATGACTCTTTTACAAATAGGAATCTAAGGCTTTAGTTCTTATCTCTCTAGTATAGAATCTCACAGCTATAGTTTCATTAAATATCTCAACACCCCCTCTCCCCACAAATTGCTCAGTTTCTACTACATTTTATAAAAGAGAACCTGTACTTTAGGTGTGTGTGCCCCAGTAACACAACTCACAACTAAGATGACTACAATATTTTTTTCCTAAAATAAACCTCTTCAGTTGCTGAGACATGACACTCTTTAAAAAAATAAAACAAAAACATTATGTATTGATTTTTAGAGAAAGAGAGGAATGGTGAGGGAGAAAGGGAAACGTCAATGAGAGAGAAACATCAATCAGCTGCTCCCTGTATGCCCCCTACTGGGGATCAAGCCTCAACCTGGACATGTGCCATGGCCAGGAATCAAACCAGCAATCGCCTGAAGCATGGGAGGACACTCAAACCACTGAGTCACACTGGCCACGTAAGACATGTCATTTTTAAGCAGGCATCTCCAAGAGATACATGGATCAAATTGTTTTGGTAAACTGTTTTTTTGACACAAATTCCTCTTTCTAGTAAAACCCTTTAGGGCACAGCCTTGTTCTCCATGGAGCAACGAGAAACTTCTAGTGAGATTAAAAACAAGCAAACAAACACAATTTTCTAAAATTCTGGGTTGCAAGACTTTTTTTTTTCTTAAGAAAAGCATGCTCTTGAAAAATGTTGAGTGAGGACATTGTCTCAATATTTACTAAGGAAATAATTATCTAAATCAGTTTTAGGATTCTGTGAGGATTACACAACCACTATCAACACTTTCCAATGATTTTGATGACAACTCTAATTAGTTACTCGAGACATTTTTTAAAAAGTGAGCCAAACATTTAAATGTTGTCTTCCTATATAATAACAAACAATTGCTTTGGCTAGAATTAATAATTTATAACATGTTTGTCTTTCCTTTTAATTGTGTATAAAAATCTCAACTGACCTTAAACTGAGTCCATGATTCTGTGTTTCTCACAAAATTTGTCCTGGCTAGAACTGACAGAACTTGAGCTATTATTCTTAGGCGATACTCAAAGCCTGTTCCAATGGTCAGTATGTTTAAAAATAAGGAAAACAAGTAGGAAAAATGATGACAAAAATAACATGAAGAGGATAGATATCATAGAACACAGAAATAAGATCTAACTATCTTCTGGAACCAATTTCCTAGTCTTAACAATGAGCGTTTGCCCCATTACCTCCCCCGGTTGTGCCCTGTAAATCATGTTCTCTCCTTGGCATTGGCACCCCTCAAGTGCCATATGTTGTTCTCATTATTGTAACTTGCCTGGGGCTGTTATGATAAGAATCAGATACATGCAGAAATGGAATGAAATAAGAATGTTTATGGATAGTTTTCCCCTAGCTATTGCTAGGTCATAATAAACATGTTAATTCTTTCAATTTTACTTCATGAACACCATCCTTCTAACTTCCACTCCATCTTTTTTGGTGTGAGTGATCATCATAGCCATTACCATCCTAAAGCACTTACTGGATAAATACATGTGAATGCAATTTGTTATTCAAAGCAAATTACACAGCCTAGAGTTATTCACCTTGCATTCTAATTTCAGGAGAGGGTCTAAGTGAAGAAAAGTGCATCTTTCAACGCTCTTACCTATAAAAGAAAGAAGAACTGCACAAGGGAGCTACAGGCTAAGATGACGGATGTGTGTCTCATTTCCTGGCCTTTAGATTTGTAGTTGTGGTCATATAAAACCATACAAGGTAACCTCTTAACTTTAGACAAGGTTTGGAATAGTTAAGTGAATTATTCAGACATTTACTGAGTATTTATTTTATAACTTAGAAGAGTAGTTTCACTGCAAATAGCCAAAAGAAACTTCACCTCCCTCAAATTATATGCAGGTAAAACCTAAAATAAAACCATGACCACACAGATAAACCCTATCTTACTCATTTATTCTTTAAAATCCAAATTTAATCCCTACCCTTTCCCCACTTTGAAGATTAAAAGTTAGGCTTGGAAAGGCCATTGGAGTGGAATCACAATGTAGCAAACAGCTCATGGTTTTAAATTATGTTTCCTATCTGTTGTCTCTGTGGTGATGAAAATTCAAGATGGTAAATAAAAAAGTCCTTTTAGAAGTAAAAGGAACTCCACAAACTATGTTGGAAGTGCAAGAGGAAGAAATCACAGGACAGAAGAGATAAAGAGAGGAGACAGAATCCGAAGAAGTACTGAAGATACTGGGTTTAGAACACTATATTTGGGGAGAGAAGCTGAAGGAATCCTGATTAAGGAAACAACCCTTATGAAGAAAGGTATGTGTGCTCTTTATCTCTTCTGTTTGAAGAAAAATGGTAATGACAGAGATATGATTTTTGCCAAGTCAAGACAAACCCTGAACATTTCTCCTCTTTCCAGTGGAAGCTGTGTGCCGCTGCTGTCCACCCGCCTTGAAAAGCGGAAAGAATATGTGGGGACTTCACGCCTCTTCATTCAGTTTAAAATGGACTTTAGAAGCTACCACTCTGCTTTGAAGCATCTTCAAAATTACGGAATTTAATGCACGTCAATTCTCTTTATACAGCTGCAGCTGTAATGTCACTTTGTATGGAACTTCAGGATCTCCCATTTTACCTAATAGCTTCACATTTTTAAATGTGTGTTTTCAAGTCTGAGTGGAAGCATTGTTGAAATCCTAATTGTTACCATAAGGATCAAGTGAAGAAAATAATAACAATGCTATGAGCAGATTTTAGACAATGAAGCCTTCTCCTTTAGCCATGACACAGTAAATCCTGGCCTCCTCCATCAGGCTGCCAGCTTCCACCTTTCAGCATTACACAGACCTTTAAATTGTCACCGTTTAAATATTGAAAAGACAGCTCAAGTAAATTAGAATGAACTCACCTTTACTTTTCAAAACAAGTAAATTGTGAAGTCCTGTTGGCGAAGCTCTCGCCCCTGCTTGGCTGGTAAATTACCAATGTCACCAAGGTGGTGGAGTGACGACACCGGAAATGGAGATCCTCTCCTCGCGGTCAGTGCTCACACAGCGCCATCTGGGACCTGGCGTGACGTGAAGACTCGAGTCCCTGGGCTTCACATTTGATGCAGCAGGCCTCCTTCCTCATCTGCTCCTTCCTGCCTCCTTCACTTCACCGACTTCCAGTGGAAGATGTAACCCAGGCGTGGTGGGAAAGGAGTGGGCAGTTCTCCATCTACCCCTGTGCACCACTCTTACTTCCTTGTGCTTACAAGTCCTCTGTGGGTCTCAGCTTTCTCCCTGCAAAACTCTGTAAGACTCATTTAGTTGGAAGAGCCTGTGAAATATAACTTTAGAACCCAATCAACTGGATGAAAATGAAATATCTAGAGATAAGACATTTAGTCATTTAGTACCTTTGATATTAAATTATTATATTAACTAGAGGTCCTGAGCATGAAATTCTTTTGTGTGTGTGTGTGCGTTTTCACAGGTTTATACTTGATTAAATCTGATTTCTAGGAACATTAGCATTTTAAAATTAAAATTGAGATTTTAAGTAAGAAAAAATGCCTCTGTTGAACTGAGACAGCTCACTGCTTTTACCCAGTCTTCCTTTCCAGATGTGAAGGTAAGGGTTTCACTGTAAAATCACCTGGGGAGACTGGTGGGCAGCCCTAGGCCTTGCCAGTGATCAGGGTCGACCAGATTCCCTGCCTCCTCCTTCCCTGGCTCCCTCAGCACCCACTGCCATACTGGTCACCGGCCATGTTCTACTCCACCCCCTGGTGGTCAGCAAATGTCATAGCAAGCAATTGAACTCCTGGTCTCTTGGTTGAACTCTGGAGGGGACACTTTGCATATTAGCCTTCTATATATATAGATCTCAGGTATGTCTTTATTCCTAACCAATCTTTTTTTCCTATCAAAATGTTAATTAGCAGAAAATTGACAAATCTTAGTAATATATTTTATTTTCCCAAGTTTAAAGATCTTGCAAAACTACTGTGATACCAAGTAGCCAGTTTGGAGAGAGAGAGAGAGCTACCCATTTGTGGGCCCCTCCTATGGATCATTTGTTTTAACATATTGTCAATGCATCTGCAAGGTAGCTAGGTTTATCCTGAATTTTCTAATAAGCTGCTAGAAAGTAGAAATCCTATTTTATTTGAATTTGGAATCCTAGTGCTCTGGTACTGGCACATTTTGGTGTTCATTTTTAAATAGGAGAAGTGATAGAGTAGGCAGTTAAGCCTGAGCAGAGCAGGAACCATAGTCTAGATATGGACTGTCACCAGGGTGGAAAGTTCCAGCTGCCTAGTGTTGTGGCAAGTATTTATTGAGCTGGCCAGCAACTGTACAGGCACCTCCGTGCAGGGAGCCCTTCGCCTGCAACAGCCCCGATCTTAGTGCTAGGCAAGCTTTTATTCACAGAAACCACAAACATAATCAGGGCCTTGATGCACAGGTGTCAGGAAGTAGGAAACTTGGTGTTATGTCTGGGTACCCATCCTTGAAACAGATTTGAAAATTTCTCACTGACATTTAACTCATTAGTGCTTATCTTCCTGGTGGCCATGAAAACAACACAATTCTATCTAATTTAAAAAAATACATCTGGCATGGCATGAGAGAATAGGCATATCTAGTCTCTGGCCTACAAGGTCAGACAGCTAAGTTTATCTTCCTCATTATTCAAGTAGACTAAGGCTAGAAAGCAAAGTTACATTTAACTCATCACACCCAGGAAAGGACAAAACCGGGAAAACAAGTATTGTAGCCTAGGACCTCATCCCCAGGGCAATCTTTCTTCCCCTGGTTTGTCCCTAGTCATACAGTTTGGCTCATTTAAAAGAGGAACAAGGGGCTGGAGAAAACCTCATACTTCCACACAAAGTCAGGAGAGATCAGGACAGGCCTCACTTGGCTAGCTGGAAGAATGAAGTAATTAGGCCTTCCCAGCCAAAAGGAGTGCCAGCGTCCTGGAGCAGCATTTTGAGCCCCCTGCTCTATTTTTTCTCTTTCAAGTGCACTTTTACTTTGCTTGATGAATAAAACTTCTCTTGCATGAGAGCTCTTGGCTCTGAATTCTTTCTTAGCTGAATTCAAAGACAGAAGTCTACCTGCACATTCCCTGTTAACAGGAGAGAGAGGAGTGAGTCATTAAAAAGCTTTCTGAAGGCCCTAGGCTAACAGGAAGCAGAGAAGGGACCGGTCATCCAAAGCACTCACCCTTAACCACCACTTTCTAGCCATAGGCTTTGTCCGCACATCTCTAGTCAAAGCCAGCCAAGTAGAGCTAAGCATCATCCTTAAGCAGAGGGAAAACAAAAGAAAATTGCTATGTTTTAAACCTTGAACATACTTCACATCCAAACATTTCACTCATTAAAAAAATAACTCTATTTGTTGACAGTAGATCCAGTGAAAACATGAGTAAAAGGTTTTAACAACCAAGCCCCATTGTCTCAGCTCTATGGAGATCTCTTTTTCAGTGAATGACAATACTGGACCTGAAATAACACAAGCTCCTTACAGACCTTATTTGTCCTAGGTAGAGTGAATGTTAATTTGTTTTGCTAAAGAAATAGTAAAAGGTTCTAATATAAGATGCACTCTAGACCTTCCCGGCTTATCACAAAATAAATGATACAACAGTAAACTACTAAAGTACTTCTTCTAAAATGATCTGGCCCACAAGTACTGGATAAAGAAAATATGACTAGACCACCCTAGAAACTGTGTAGTGAGAGGCAGACAAAATAGTCATCAGTTAACACTGAGAAGATTAAAGTCTCTGTCAAAAAAATAAAATCAGAAAATTGTGCATCGGATCTTCTGAAGTATTAAATAAATACTAAAACCAGAATAGGCCTTGAGAAATTTGTGGAGTATTTTTTGGAATGGGGTACTTGTAATTAAAACAAATACCGCCCTCATTATGTGGGGAGAGGGGCACCTGGGGAAGAATGGGCCTTGGTGATCTTATAATTCTTCTTGTCCCAAGTGAGACAGTCAAACCAGAGACTTGTCTATACTGGTAAACACCCTCATATTTCTTGAGTTCATATTTATAAACTGTCTAATTATTGAATTTTCCTCAAGCTTCTCAGGCAAATGGTTGAGCCTCCTAAGGCTTATTGTACTCTTCTGAAAACTGAGTCTGAGTGGGTGTCAAATATGATGCCAAGTCTTGTGCATGCAAATACCTAAAAAAAACAAAGGCACTCAAAAGGGGCCTGTTCTGTTTTATGGGTTTTTACTCTCAGCATCTAAATTTAGGATGGGAGCACTTTAAAGAAGCAGATTATTACCGGGCTTTCTGCTCCTCGTATGGCCTCTCTAAAAGCAATTGTTTTAGTTGCGGCGGTCTGTGAAGCATTGTTGTGTACATTGTACTTGGACTTACTGTGCAACTGATCTGGTTTATTTTTTCTGATCTTTTTGTTCACTTCCCTTTTCTGTACAGTGTCTTTACATGGGTTCGTGCTGATACATTCTGTTTATTATACATCTTGGGTGCCCTTTTTTGGCCTCATTCATTGATAACAGACAGTGGGAAAGAGAAATCAAGGTAATGACCTGACCCAGGACTGTTGGATTATCTTTCACAATCTCTTAATCCTTGTCACAGAGACTAAACACTTGGGAGCTGGACCCCTCTCTGGACCATCAGGAAATTAATTGGGTTTAAACTATGCCTTTTATGTCACAGATCCTTTATGAATCTATTTGGCATTTATTTCTCATTAGCAAAATAAGATATTCAACTTGATATGCATTTTATCCTCAATTCTGCAACTTTGTTCTTGTGAAAATGCAGTGCCTGCCTGTTTCCTCATTTGGGTGCACTTTACCTGCAAGGTCAAGAGAGAAAGCTGTGGAATGCTCAGGAAATTCTTCCACTCACCAAACCTGTCGATCTTAACAATGGATTCTTAATAAGCAAATAATATTTGGAGTTCTATGTTGTGAATGCCTCTGTGGCTTGAATTTGTTTACAGCTTCCTTACTTGACCAATTTTCACTAAAGTTAGCAGAACTTTACTAGGGGCCTGGTGCACAAAAATTTGTGCACTCGGGGTGGAGGGAGTCCCTCAGCCCAGCCTGTGCCCTCTCACAGTCTGGGACCCCTCAGTGGGTATCCTATGATGGCCCCAGTCTGCCAGGCTCCTTCTGTGTGTGTGTGTGTGTGTGTGTGTGTGTGTGGCCACTGGGGACCTGCCCCCAGCCGCATCTGAGGCTCAGAGCGGTCCTCCTGTGTGTGTCTACCTGCTGGGGGCCTGCCCCTAGGCATACCGTCGAGGCTTGGAGCAGGCACCCCCTCTATGTTGATTTCTCAAACTCTTGCCCTCCCCTGCATGTTGTTCTCTTTTTTGAGCTGTGGCCTGGGCTGGGTGCTGCCTGCCTCCCAAGCTTGCCTACTGCCCATCTTCCTCCAGCCACCAGAAAGCAGGGAAAACCCCGCCTCATGGTCAGGCCAGCCTTTTCCTGCTCCCTGATCCCCAGAAGGGACCTGGGAAGCTGCCAAGCAGGCCTCCGACTCTCCCACTCACCCGTCCCCTGCTGCCTTCTTTTCCCACTTCCTGGTGCTGTCAAGGGGTCTGGGGAGCTGCCAAGCAGAACCTCGGCCCCTGCAGACTTGCTTTCCCACTCCCCGGTGCCCCACAAAGGGCCTGGGCAGCCACCAAGCAGGCCAAGACTCCCCCGCTGCCTCTTTCCCAGTCCCCAGCCTGCCATCTTGCTTTCCCACTTCCTGGTGCCCTGCAAGAGGTCTGGGAAGCCCACCAAGCAGGCCACTGATCCCCTGCTGCCTCTTTCCTGCTCCCCGATGCCCCTCCAAGGGCCTGGACAGCTGCCAAGCAGGACACCGACACCCTGCCACCTCTTACCTACTCCCCGACGCCCTGCAAAGGGCCTGGGAAGCCCACCAAGCAGGCTGCCGACCACCTGCCACCTCTTACCTGCTTCCTGGTGCCCTCCAACCCTGCAGCCTCTTTCCCACTCACTGGTTCTGGGTCTTGTGCTGTTCCGCCCTGCAGCCGCTCTGTGCACTCGGGAGGTCCCTCAGCCCCACCTGTGCCCTCTCACAGTCTGGGACCCCTCTGGGGATGTCCACCTGCTGGTGTGCCTGACCAGCCTGGGTGAGGGGCTTTAAAGCTGCCCACAGCTCCCATTGACTCAATGTCCCAGCAAGTCTGGCTGGGCACAGGTTTCTGGGGTTTATCTCCTATAGTTGATGCTGTTCCTTTAAGGGCTAGGGTTTGTTTATCTTCTATAATTGATGCTGTTCCTTTAAGGCGAGGCCTTTTACTAAGGAAGTCTCCTCTGCCTCACCTCTGCAGGCTTCTATAATTAAACAATTGTTACTCTTAGACTCAGGCCCGGCTTATTGTGTTGCAAATGTGTTGCAAATGTGTTTTGCTTCAGGCAAGGCTAAGCGAGTGGAGCGCAGGAGTGGAGCGCAGGTAGTTTCCCTTTCACTCCTGCTGCAATGGTCGCTGCCTAAACTTTACTCAGGTCCGTGAGTGGTGGCCGCCATGTTGGCTGGGTTAATTTGCATACAGTCACTCTGATTGGCTGTTGGGCGTCCCAGAGAAACGGTTAATTTTACTATTCCACTTTTATTAGTTTAGATGGTTTGAAGTTGGTTAGTTTTTCATAGTTCATGCATTTTCTGTTTCTCCTTTTTGTTTTAATCTGATTTCAAAGAGAAGAGGACTTGTTTAGGTAACTTTCATTTGAAACCTAGAGTGACCTTTCTAAAACAAAATCCTGACTCCATCCTTTATGACACTTCAGTGATTTTGCACTCTTCAGGTCAAGGCCTTCCTGACCTAAAGCCTGCTAATGTCCCAGCTTCATCGCTCAAAATTCTTCCATCACATTGTAGCTCAACACATCCCAAGTCAAAACCATCCACAGTTCCCTGCAGGAATCTAAGTTCTGGTCCTTCTACGCCTTGCCAACTGTCTGGAATTTCCTTTAAAGTAAGACAAGACGATTTTAAGTTGCTCATGGGTAGAATGCTGAGATAATTATTGTAAATAGTAATTATTTATAATAGGATGTATGATAAAATAAAAGTTATATTATCTTTCTCCAGAAAATTAGTTTTAAAAGTTTTATTCATTTATATTTTAAAAGAAAAAATATCGTAAAAAGAAACAAGGTCTATCTACTTGTTCATTCTCCCAGTAATCTATAAAAGCAGAATATGCTAAGTTAATAGCTATCCTTCTGGACAACCTTCTGGATGAAGCTGGGACTGTGAGGGAAGCCAGGGTCCCAGGTGCCAGAGGGAAGCCAGTGCCAGCAGCCCGGGGGGGTGGGGGGGAGGGAGGCCTGTCCTTGCACAAATTTCATGCATCGGGCCTCTAGTGTGTTAATAATAGAATGAACATAGAGATAGCTGGTATAGAAATTATTTGTCATTACTTAAGTTAGTATTAATTAGAATATCAGCAACTACTCAATAATTAAACCCCAATTTCATAAGTTTCTTTCTTCCTTCTGTAATAGACAATTGCAGGTGTTCTCCTTTCTGTAACTTAACACCATATAGTTATTGAGAGACCTGGCTTGCCTCCATTTTATAGTTTTGAGATCTTTTAATGCTTCAGAGTTTTCCACCCAGATGCAAGATTAATAAAGAGATAATAGAGCCCTAACCAGTTTGGCTCAGTGGGTAGAGCATCGACCTATGGACTGAAAGGTCCCAGGTTCGATTCTGGTCAAGGTCATATATCTGGGTTGCAGGCACATCCCCAGTGGGAGGTGTGCAGGAGGCAGCTGATCCATGTTTCTCTCTCATCGATGCTTCTAACTCTCTATCCCTCTCCCTTCCTCTCTGTAAAATATCAACAAAATGTATTTTAAAAAGACAGAGATAATAGAGACAACACAGTCTCTTCGGAAATACCCCAAGACTGTAGCAGTGTGTTAAATGTGTGCTACATTCCACTGTAATATCTAATCACAGAAACAAACATGCATAAGAGAGTTGAGAAGTTTCTCCCTTGACTGAGCATCTTTTTCTCATGGGCATGAGAAGAGGAAATGAGAATGTTCACCATTTCTAACATAATTCCATACTCAGTCATATATTTCCTATCATTTCATCCTTCAATGAATTTCTCTGTGGTAGTAAGTTACTCAACGAGAATACCCCAAGTCAAGCCTCCTTTCATCACCAATTATTCTCCCTTAACCCTCGTCTATCTCCACAAACTCCCTTCCCTCTGGCAATCATCTGTGTCCATGAGTTTTAACTTTTTGTTGTTGCGTATGGACATCGATTCCATATAATATAGCTTCTCATTTTTAAAGTCACCAAGAAGTTGCAAGCTTTTACTATCTATGAAAGTCAAATGAATTGTCCATGCCTGGCTCTATGGCTCTAAATGGGCATATGGCCATTCTTGGCCAGTTGCAAGTGCCTCAAAAATTGACCTACTGATTGGCTTAAGGCCCACAACTGCAGACTGGAGAAGAACCAACCTCCCCCACTTTGCTTGAGAGAAGATGTGTGGCCCACTGATTTGCTAGGTTGAAATAGTAAATGCTCCTTTAAGTCCACATTTTGTTTCTTTCTACTAATGTTTACATTACAGATAAAACACAATACCATATACAAATACTGTATTACTGAACTGTATGCTTGAAACCTATATGTTTATATTAATCAATGTCACTTTAATAAATCCAAAGCAATAAATAAACAAATAAAATTTAAAAATAAAGAAAATGAGAATTCAAAAGTAAACTTGACATGAAAAGCTGGTGCTCATGGGAAGGAGAGGCAGTGAAAAAAGGAGAGAGAATGAGAGAGGTAAAGACAGAAATGTGTGTGTGAGAAAGAGAGAGAGAGGGAAAGAGAGAGAGAGAGAATGATAGAAGTGTGTGTGTGACTGCACACGTGGTGTGTATGTTTGTGAGAGAGAGAGAGGTAAAGATAAGTGAGAAAGAAAGAGAGAGAAAGAGAGAGAGAGAGAGAGAGAGAGAGAGAGAGAGAGAGAGATAGAAGAGTGTGTGTGTGTATGAGAAAGAGAGAATTAATTTGTTTGACATGTACATGTTTTGAGCATCTGAATCAATCTCTCTTGATGTCTATCAGTTGGATTTTTTGTTTTGCTTATGTCTATCATGATTTCTTTTCTATTATATCAATTGAAATAGAAAATCAAGTTAATATTATTTAGTTTAAATGAGCTGGTAAATATTCTGGAATCTAATTAGGAAAAAAATTAGCTCTATAAACTAAAGAAAACATGAACAAACTATTAACATTTCAGATAAAATTGCTAACGGACTCTTATTCATTGATAAACAAGCTTCCATCTAAGTAAAATGCTGATTGAGTTTTCCAACATCTGATGAAGAAAAAAGGGATGGAAAGAAAATAATGCACCATAAGTTCTTTGAATTTGGAAGGAGTAAAGGGAGTGTTTAATTGTTTTCTAGTGGTAGAAAAATAGAGTTAAATAATACCACCAAATATATTACCTAATACAAATTGGGTCTAAACAGACTTGATTTTACATAATTAGTTGGAACAAAACAGAACAAGAAGTTATACTGCCATTATGCAAGATACCAAACTATGAATTCTGTGAGTGAGTGTGTATGTATTTGTATATTACACTAACAAATACCAGGTTCTTTTCTCTCATGACATGCATGCTAACATGCCACGATCTTTGTTGGCTCTCTTCTGGTTTAGGAAAAAAAAATTGATAAGTGATATGAAAACATTTTTATATAATGCAAAGTGTTAAATACATGACAGATATTATTACCCTGGCTATGCAAGATAAAAATTAATTTTATCAAAGTTCAAGTGTGGGGATAATAACATTTAAATAGACTAGAAATAAGAGTAATTTATAAAATACCATTAAAACGTCATAATTATTTTTTTAAAAGTTATCTCCATCACATGTAAATACAAAGTTTTCAAAATGCGCTTAACCTATAAAATAAAATTTCCAAAGAGAATTACCTTGTAGATACTGAGAATTATAAATTTAAATGTGTAATTACTTCATTAACATTATAATGTCTTTATTTTTTAAATCACCAGCATTTATGCAAAACACTAAACACTGACAAAATTATGGAAAAGACATGGTGCTGCCTAACCACTGTAGAAATCAGAAAGAATAAAAAAAATTAAAAATGAAAACTTAGAGGAGGTGTAAAAATATATTTAAACATCCTATAAAGGGGAAGAAAACACTATTAAAAAATCCCAGATTGTCTCCATGTGATTCATATCATATGTGAGACTTTTTCATCATCTGAGTTTCTTTTATTTCAAACCTTTATGCATTGAGTAAAGCAATTTAGCAAACAATCTTAGAGATGGTTGCAACATATCCTGCTAAATTGTCTTGTTTTTCCCCACAAAACACTTATATAGCACAAATACATTGTCAGATCAATAGTAAAATACTCTCTAAATGAAAACTGAAGACCATTAATCAAACCTAAATCAAAATACATTGGCTTAACTTTACTCTATTTGGAGATTAAATCTAAGCATTTAAATACACACACCATAAACTATGTGGTTACAATATTTTCCATCTATTCAATTTCTATATGACAGCAAGATTGCCAAATTTGAAGGCTTATTTTATTCAGTCTTACAAATTACTTTACAAAGCATTTTATATGCTTTAATAGCAGAGACCAATGCTAAAAATGATTCTAGGAGAGGTAAGAATTGAAATGTAGAGGCCTGAGGGGAGTAAGTCGCAGTCGTAGTCACAGTCACAGTCACACCAAGGCGAAAGCCTCAGGCTATAGGACCCCCAGCTGCAGGCCCTCTTCCCCCCCAGGAACTGCACCGTTCTCTATCTCCTCCCAGGCTCGCAGGCCACTCACCTTACGTCCAGTAGGTCTCTTCAAATAGAAGACCATGGAGCAAGTGTCTGACTAAAATCTACCACGCGTTTGTTGATTAAGGCCCTGCCTTCCTCTCTTTCCTGTCCGATTTGGGAGTGTTTGACTTCTGCCCTCTCCTCCACATGCCAGTGTTTACAAACCTTTTTGCCTTCTTATCTTTTTTAAGCTACATTCTGTCTTTTCAGCTGATGAAGGGTTCATTTCTCCTCATTTGCCCAGTCTTTTCCTCTAGGTCTGATTTTCTTGGTCATAGTCTCCTTCATATGAACCAATCTACTTGGGGCTGATCCCAAGCCCGATCTGCCAGTGCTCGTTATAGGATTTCTGGCTCCATATTCCTTTTATTTAAGATCTACAAACTAGAATTAGCTTCCCAGAGTACACCATCACCAAGAGCATATAGAAATCTTCACCTTCTACTAAAATCTAAGGCACATCTTCCATTTTTTTGCTCCTTAAAATTAAAAGAAGGACAAATAGCAGACATTTACATAAAAGTAAAATAATATTTATCATCATATTATTCAAATACATGCATCTTATTACAAAAAAAAGACTTTCCTAAAAATAGTTCTATTCATGGTATAAAAAGTAAATTGTCTGAACTTAAATCCTTAAATTTCTATTGAAATACACATTGCTGATTATAGTGGAAGAAAAAGAAAAATAATGTAAGAGCTATAAGCAGTTTCTATCTAGAAAGCAATACAACTAAATTTATTCTTTGAGAAGTTTTCTTTCATCTAGAGTTGAGGCAAGCTTGAAATGAATCTTTCAGTAACAAAAAGATCAAACAAGTACATTCTTACTCATTGTTATTGACAACCAACATGAAGTAACCCTGAGTGTATGTTGCTGACAGAGGAGTCTGATGTGAACTTGATAATGTTCACGGCTTTATATATGGTTTAGCTGTCATACTTAAGACTTTGTCTACCTGTGGGATTTTTATAGACGTGCATAGTGTGCAGGGACAGGTATACTCTTGCAGGATATTGACATGTATGTGCTCTTGTTTGAGCTGTTAGCCTGGGAAATGAGAAACTGAGATGCAAAATGCAGGTGAAGGCTTTGAAGGGGGCTTCCTCCTTCCTGGTAGAGAAGAGGTTGTGACAAGGAGCTCCAAGTAGTTTGCCATGATTCAACCTGGAATTTAAATTACCTACATGGCATTATTTAGGAAAGCAATGATGTTGGACTATGCATTTTTATGTTATTGCAATACTGGAGGCCTTGTGCAAGAATTCGTGCACCGGCGAGGTCCCTCGGCCTTGCCTTCTCCCAATATTACGTCACTTTCTCTATGTATCTGTCTCACTTCTGTATCTCACATTACCCTAAGTTTGACAGTAACTGGTGACTGGTGAGTATTTAGCTGTAAAATGCAATTATTTAGCAAATAAGATTTACTTACTCTGGAATCCAGCTGGCCTAGGGCAGGACCCTACTCAATGTCAAGCCCCTTCCCAGGCCCTTCTGCCCAGGCAAAGTCTTGTGGCAGCAGAACCTCCTTCCCACTTGAGCTGCTCCTTCGCCTCCTTCCCTCCCTGGAGGTTGCCTTCTGGCACTACTGTGCACCTACTTGGAAGGAGGGAAGCCGCTTCCAGTTTCCCAGCTGAGAGTAATAATGGAAAAATGTTTTGCTTACACTGGAAATTAATAAGCAGATAGGCTGGCATGGGCACCAGACATCAGGGCTGTAGCCAGTAGGTCCTGCACGTCTCATCATTTAGCTAATCAAGTTGAAAAATTTCTGTGAGTGGCAGACCCATGACCTCTGCAATGGGCTAGAGGCCCCGTGGGGATCCACTCCCAGAGTGGGGAGCCAATGGGCTAGAGGTCCAGTGCATGGATTCAAGCACCAGTGGGGTCCCTCAGCTGGCCTGCAGGAATCAGGCTGAAACCAGCTCTCTGACATCCCCCAAGGGGTCCCAGATTGTAAAAAGGTGGTTCTTGGGTGTTGTACTCTGGAATTGGAGACCCTCTTCTATGGTTCCAGGTGCATCACCTGAGAACTGCTGCTGCCAAGTTACTGCAGCTTGGCAGTTCCTACATTGAGCATCTGCCCTCTGGAAGTTAGTGCATGTCATAGCTACCAGTCTGAGCATCTGCCCCCTGGTGGTTATTTTGCATCATAGCTACAGGCTAGGTATATCTACACTAATAAAAGAGAAACATGTAAATTAACCATCATTCCATCAATCCACCACTCCACTACACCCACAAGCCACACCCACCAGCTAATCAGGAGCAAGTATGCAAATTAATCCAACTAAGATGGCGGCGACCATGGAACTGGAGCTAGCAGGAGGCTTGAGTTGCCCCCCAGAAAGGGAGAAAGCCAAGCTTCCTGCCTGCCCTGAGCTTCACATAAGGCTAGAAAGTTTCAATTATAGAAGATAAATAAATCCCAGATACCTGCTTCCAGCCAGTCTTGGCCTTCGTTCAAGGAGGGGCTGGGAACCTGTGTTTCCAGGGGCAACACAGGCTTCAAGCCAGATTTGGTGTCCACTCAATGCTATAAAGTTTCAATTGGGTCTCTGGGGGTCATGGGCAGCCTGAAAACAGCCATTAGACCCTCACCCAGGCTGGCCAGGCACCCCAGGGGGACCCCCACCCTGATCTGGGACACCCTTCAGGACAAACTAGCTGGTCACCACCTGTGCACCAGACCTCTATCCTATATAATAAAAGGGTAATATGCAAATTGACCCTAACAGTAGAATGACTGGGAATGACTGGTCACTATGACGCACACTGATCACCAGGGGGCAGATGCTCAATGCAGGAGCTGCCCTCTGGTGGTCAGTGCGCTCCCACAGTGGGAGCTCTGCTCAGCCACAAGCCAGGTTGATGGCTTCCAGCACAGCGGTGATGGTGGGAGCCTCTCTGCAACTTAAGCCTGCTCCCCACTGGTGAGTGGACATCCCTGAGGGCTCCCAGGCTGCCAGAGCTGTGTCTGACTGCCAGCTTAGACCCAATCCCCCTGGGGAGTGGACCTAAACGAGCAGATGAACATCCCCCAAGGGGTCCCAGACTGGGAGAGGGCACAGGCTGGGCTGAGGGACCCCTCTGAGTGCATGAAATTCGTGCATGTGGGGGATTCCCTCAGCCAGGCCTGCACATCTCCAATCAGAGACCCCTTGGGGGATGTCCAACTGCTGGCAGTCAGACATCACTCTTGCAATCTAGGACTGCTGGCTCCTAACCACTCACCTGCCTGCCTGCCTGATCACCCCTAACTGTCCTCCTCTGATGACCTGGTTGCCCCCAACTGCCCTACTCTGCTGACCTGATCTTTCCCCCAACTGCCCTCCCTTGCTGGCCTGATCTCACCCAAACTGCCCTCTTCTGCATCCTGATTACTCCTAACTGCCTCTGCCTCTGCCCCCACCAGCATGGCTTTGTCCGGAAGAAAGTCAGATGTCCAGAAGATGGCTGGTCGACCCAGTTTAATTAGCATATTACCCTTTTATTAGTATAGATCAGTGGTTCTCAACCTTCTGGCCCTTTAAATATAGTTCTTCATGTTGTGACCCAACCATAAAATTATTTTCATTGTTACTTCATAACTGTAATGTTGCTACTGTTATGAATCATAATGTAAATATCTGATATACAGGATTGTTTTAGGTGACCCCTGTGAAAGGGTCATTTGACCACCAAAGGGATCACAACCCACAGGTTGAGAACTCTGGTATAGATTATATAGGATAGTGTTGCTTAAATGGGTGGGGGAAGCCTTTTTCAGCAGGAAGGCGATGTTCTTGACACGCAAAAATACATAATCCCTATATCTAGACTGATAGCCAGCCATATGCACTATACTTACAAACCTGTCATTAAAAAATTGAACCACTTTCTTACAACTCACACCCAACAGCTATTTCCCTTAAAACCCCTCCTGAGACTCCACCTTAGGTTCTGCCTTCGCACTTCATCCAGATTAGGTTGTGATTGGTCAGTTTCTATACCAGTCAGCATCAAAATCTCTGCTTCCTAGGCAGCCATTGGATCCTCACAGTTCACCCAGATTAGGTTCTGATTGGTTGGTTTCTATTCCAGTCAGTGTCAAAAGCTCTGTTTCCTAGGCTGCCATTAGAACCTTGCACTTCACCCAGATTTGTTTCTGATTGGTCAGATTCTATGCCAGTCAGTGTCTCCGGGCTTATCTCCAAGCCTTATCAGAGAAGCAGGGCTGATCAGCAGGCCCTGTGGCTGCTGACAAGGCCCCCCAAAAAAGAGAGTCAAGGGCTGATCAACAGTTGCCACAGGGGCTGTGTATCAGACCCTGCTAGGACTCTCTCTGGGACTCTCTCCAGGCCTGATCTGCAACCCCCTCAGCTGACTGCAGGACTGACTTCTAATGTTCAGTCATCCACTGAGTCATTTTGAATGTTACAGACCTATCTAATAAAAGAGTAATATGCAAATTAACCATCACTCCGAGACAAAGATGGCAGATGGCGGCCCCCAGAGTGGTGGGGCAGGATGCTGGCACATCACCCTGACAACGTGAGCCCAGCAGGCATTGCCTTAGCAACCGGCAACTGGTGAGCAGGTCTGGAGCAGGAAAAGCTGGACTGCGAGGCAGTGTGCAGGTGGGGTTTGCCTGCTTCCCAGTCACCATGAGGAGATGGGGGAGCAGGAAAGTCTGGCCTGGCCACGAGGCAGCATGCAGGCGGGGTTTGCCTGCTTCCCAGTTACCAGGGTGACATTGGGTAGCATGAAAGGCCAGTCCAGAAGCCAGGCAGAGTGCAGGCAGGGCTTGCCTGCTTCCAGGTCACAGGAAGGAGATCAGGGAGCAGGCAAGCATGGCCAGCAGGCAGCACCCAGCTCTGGCTACACCTCAAGGGAGAGAACAACATGCAGGCGAGGTCAGGAGCCTGAGAGATCAACACAGAGAGGTGCCTGCTCCAAGCCTTCATGGTGTGCCTGAGGGCAGGCCTCCAGCAGATAGACACACATACAGGGCGACTGCTCCAAGCTTCAGATGCAGCTGACGGCAGGCCCCCAATGGGGACACACACACTCACACACACTCACACACACACACATACACATGGTGCCTGCCAGACTGGGCCATCAGTAGGACATCCACTGAGGTGTCCCGGACTGTGAGAGGGGGCAGGCTGGGCTGAGGGAACCCCGCACCAGGCCTCTAGTATATATAGATAAATATAGATGATAGATATAGAAGATAGATATAGATATAGATATAGATATAGATATAGATATAGATATAGATATAGATATAGATATAGATATAGATTGGCTTAGAGTAGGATGAGGTGACTTATGGATAAAGTTTTACCTGAAGGGAAGTTATACTTACAACATAAATATCCTGTGATGAAATATAACTTAAATGGAAAAGGGGAAATAGGGAAACTATCCATAAATTAAAGAAAGGGAAAAAACCCTTCCACCTTAGGGGTTTAAAGAATTGATTTCCTTGAGTGCAAGTATTTATCAAAGAAATCACATTGTGGGCATTAGCCAATTCTCCAAGAAATTGAAATGATTTGTTTAAAACAATTCTGGATATTTCCTATTCCAAAACTTACCTGTGAACAATGATAACGAATCCTTTAAGCAGCTCAGGCCAAAGATCTTGGCGCCAGCCTGGATCCCTTTCTTTTGCTCACAGCCCACACTGTCTTTGAGCAGGCAATGTGCTACACAAAGTATAAACACTTCACAACACTCTCATTTTGCACCTGTTGCCCACAGTCTGCTGTGGTCACATGTTTGTCAATGTAATACTGTCATTTTAAACTGTCCAGGTGAGTGTGCTGCTCCAATACCCACAATGTCTATCATTTCTCTCAAATTAAAAACCACATCTCTTACAATGGTCTACAAAGTCCATTATCTGGATCCCTATTACCTTTGTAAACATAAATTCTATTTTCTCATTTTTGTTCATTCTGCTTTTATCATTTTGCCTATTTGATTTTGTTTTTTAAAAAATGCTAGTCCAGGAGTGATCTTTGCAAAAAGGTGGACTAGAAACTCAAGCAACGTGGTTCCTCCATAGAAGTATTAAATAAGCAATTAGACACTGACTAAAATAACATTATAGAAGCTTTGAAAAATAAATTTAAAAGATACACTACAGGAACCAAGAGAATACTTAATTTAAAAACTATACAAAGGGTAAGAAATTTTGTTGTGTTTTTATTCATCCTTGCCCACCTCCTCCCTGGCAGCACATGGCAGTGTGAGAGGAGCAGTAGGTTGATCCCTAGTTCTCATCTATGAAACACAGACAGCAGAAGAGATGAAACTATAACTTCATACCCTGTGTGCAGGTTGCCTGAGCGATTTGTCTGTGGCACCTACATCAGAGCTCAAGTGGACATGAGATGTGGGTGGCAGTGGGCTTGGGCTCTGAAAATGAAAAGGGAACTTGGACTTGCAGAACCTGGAAAAAAGAGATTACACTTCCAACAACACCAAAACACACACTTTTCTCAAATGAATGTGTAATATTATCTAGTATAGATTGTATTTTAGGCCAAAAAAACACACAAAACAAATCTTAGTAGATTTGAAATTATGCAAAGTATCTATTTCTATCACAATCGAATTAAACTAGAAATCAATAGCAGCAGGAAAACAGAAATTTAGAATATGTAGAAATAAACAATACATTCTTAAACAACCAACCATGTCAAATAAGAGATCATAAGGAAAATTTTAAAAATACGTTTTTTATTGATTTTAGAGAGAGAGGAAAAGAGAGGGAGAGAGAGAAACATTGATGTGAGAAAGAAACATTCATCAGTTGCCTCTTATATGCACCCTGACTGGGGATGAACCCACAACTTGGGCATGTGTCCTGACTGGGAATCCAACCAGTGACCTTTCAATGCATGTGACTAAGCTCAACCAACTGACCACAGCAGTCAGGGCAAAACATTTTTTTAAATATCTTGAGAAAATAAAAATGAAAATATGAATGATTCTTGAAAATATCATGTTAAGAGAAGTAAGTCAGAGGAAAAAAGTCAAGAATCATAGGATTTCACTAATATATATATACGCTTAATATGCAAAGTGTCCCCTCAGGAGTTTGAACAACGGTGAGTTCAATCACTTTCTATGACATGCACTGACCACGAGGGGGCAGCACAAAATGAAAGAGGGCCCTGGGCAGCAGCAGGCAGCCACTAGGAAACCTACCAGTGCGTGAATTTTGTGCACTGGACCTCTAGTGTTGGATATAAAACAGAAAGCAAAAAATGAACAAATAAATAAGCAAAAACTCATAGACAGTTTCCTCTGGTGGTTATCAGAGGAAAATAGATAGATGAGGGTAAAGAGAGTCAAATACATGGTGACAGAAGGAAATGTTATTTTGGATGTAATCACATAATCCAATATAACTAGTACAGATGATGTATTGTGGAATTGTATACTTGACACATACATAATCTTATTAAGTAATGTCACCTCCCAAATTTAATACAAGTTTTAAAATATGAAAGCATAACATATTGAAACATGGGATACAGTAAAGACAGTGCTCAGAGAGAAATATATAGATGTAAATATTTACATTAACAAAAAAAGAAAACCTAACTCAAATCAACCTAATTTTATACTTTAAGGAAATAAAAAGTAAAAAAGTAAATAAATCAAAAGCTAGCAAAACAAAGGAAATAATAATAATTTAAAAATTAGGCAGAGATCAATAAAATAGAGAATATAAAATAGAGAAAAATCAAAGGAATCAAGTGGATTCTTTCAACAGAGCAACAAAATTGACAAAACTTTAACTAGATTGACAAAGAAATGAAGAAAGACAATGAAATACACAAGAAATGAAAGAGTGGATATTCCTACCAATTTTACAAAAACAAAATGTATTATAGGAGACTGCTATAAATAATCAAATACCATAAATGAAATTACTTCATAGAAAAACAACCTAAGACTAAATTACAAATATATAGAATATGTAAGTAGATCTTTAACTAGTTAGTAGATTGATTCTGTGGTCTATGATCTCATAACAAAGAATAGCCCTGGACCAGATAGCATTACTAGTGAGCTCCACCAAACATAAAAAATAATAATAATAATACCAATTCTCCTTTAGCTCTTCCAAAAAAATATAATGGGGGAAAACTCCCAAACACCTTTTATGAGGCTAATATTACCCTGATACCAGAACCAGACAAGCATATTATAAAAAAGGAAATTATAGTTTCTGGTTTCAAAAATTATCTCAAAGTTATAGTAATGAAAGCAAATTGATATTGGCATAAATGTAGAGATATGAGCCAATGAAATAGATTAGAAAGCTTAGAATATACCTGCTTGTATATGGTCAAATAATGTTAAGCTATGGTCTTCAAACCATGTAAAGGGGAAGAATGGCCTTTTCAACAAACAGAGTTGATAAACTAAATATCCATATGCAAAAAAAAAAAAAAAAAAAAGTGGTACCCTTATTTTATACCATAGGTGAAAATTAATTCAAAATGGGTTAAAAATAAGAACATCTGCAAAAGCTCTGAAACTCTTAGAAGGAAAGAGAGGACAAGATGCACAACATTTACTTTATAAATGACTTTTTGGATATGATATCAAAACACAGGTGATAAAGGTAAAATATTTAATCAGCAGAAATTGTAAGCAAAGTGAAAAGGAAACCACAGGATGGTAAAGTACTTGTAAATATGGCGATGTGTTGTTCTCAGAATATATAAAGGCTCTGACAAATCATTAGCAAAATAAAAAAATCATAAATTCAAAAATAGGCAGGAACTTGAATAAGTGTTTCTCCAAAGATGATATACAAATAGCCAATGAATACATGAAAAAATGTTCAACATTAAAAATCACTAGGGAGACACAAATGTAACCTTCATACCTATTATGATGGCTATTAGCAAAAAAGCAAAAGAGAAACCCTGGCCAGTGTGGGTCAGTGGATAGAGCATCGGCCTGTGGACTGAAGGGTCCCACGTTCAATTCCAGTCAAGGGCATGTACCTTGGTTGCAGGCATATCTCTAGTAGGGGGTGTGCAGGAGGCAGCTGATCGATGTTTCTCTCTCATTGATGTTTCTAACTCTCTATCCCTCTCCCTTCCTTTCTGTAAAAAATCAATAAAATATATTTTTAAAAAAACAAACAGAAAAAAAGGCAAGTGTTGGTAAGATTGTATAAAAATTCAAACCCCTTTGCTTACTGTTGGGAATGTAAAATTGTGCAACTACTGTGGAAAACACTATAAAATTAATCATGGGATCACCATATGACCCAGCAGTTCCAATTCTGGGTAGTTAGTTACCAGAGAATCAAAAGCAGGGAAATGAGCAGGCGTTTGCATTCCCACATTCATGACAGCGTTACTCACGGTGGCTAAATGTGGAAGCAATTCATGAGTGTCCATCAGTGGTTGAATAGCTAAACAAAATGTGGTAAATATATACAATGAAATACTTTTCAGTCTTAAAAAGGAAATTCTGACATATAATAAAACATGGAATAATCTGGATGATATGCTAGTGACATGCCAGTCAGGAAGTGACGTATTCTATACAATTCCACTTACATGGGGTATCAAGAGTAGCCAAATTCATAGAGCCATGAAGTAGAATAGGAGGTGTAGCTCAGTGGCAGAACATTTGACTGCAGAAAGTAGAATGGTGGGTACAAGAGGCTGACAGGAGAAGCAATGGGGAGTTGTTTAAGGGGAATGAGTTTCAGTTTGAAAAGAAAAAATGTTCTGGAGATGGATGGTAGTGATGATAACACAACTTGTGAATATACTTAAATCATATATTGAAATCATATATTGGAAAATACTATGAAATCATATATTGGAAAATACTTAAAATTTTCAATTTTATATTATAAATATGTTACTACAATATTTTTAAAAGATCAGCGAGATCCCACCTCAAAGTATTTGCACTACCTTTTGCCTCTGAATGGAGCACCCTTTTCCCAATTTATCTACACAATAATTTCTTTAGCTCTTCCACTCTTTGCTCAAATGTTGTTTATTACTGTGTCTAACCCTGAGCATGCCATCTAAAATAACAGCATCCTACCCATAAATGTCCAGAGTACCTAATCCAAATCTATTTTAACAATTTTATTATATGAAACCTAATCAGTGATTTACTTATAATGTCCACTACTTTTGTCTCCTCCCCTAGAAGATATACATGAAAAGATGTTCTCTATATGATAGCAAAGATGTTTATCTATTTGCTAACACATGCATCTCCAGCATCCATGACAGCACCTAGCCCACAGTGGCTGCTTCATAAACCTTAATCCTCAACATTGAAAGGAAATCTATATCATAAAAGGCCTGCGGTCATCACGCCATAATGGCGGAATGACCAAACAACCACTCACCAGGAGGTGCATGGAGTGCCTCTCTCGGGCCAGGACTTATGGCTCACACAGCAAGGCAGGGCTCACGTGAGGCTGGTGTGGCTGGTGTGGCAGAGGTGGGCTCATGGTTTGCATGATGGAGGTGGGGCCCGTGGCTTGCACAGGGCGGGTCTGGGGTATAGTGCGATTTCATGTGTCAGGCCCCTAGTCCTATATAATAAAATCCTAAAATGCTAAGTGTGCATACATCCAGTCAGCCACTTAATCTCATAATAACGCTAGTTTATTTTTATAAATGGGAAACCTTAAACTCAGAGTGTCCTATTATTTTCTCAATTATGTTGAATTCCTATCTATCTGATTTCAACATAAAATCTTCTAAGTTGAAAAATATAGATTTTCTTTTTTAATTAAAAAATATATAAAATTTAGTTCTAGAATATCATTTTACTTTCATAGCAGTAAATATTAAAGAAAAATGATAATACTAATAAAACTTGATGAATCAGTTTATACACTCCTGAGTACTTTATATGCAAAGGTAATAAAACAGTCAACAAAAGAAAAATATGTAAAATATATAAAAATATATTGAAAACAGGTAACATAATTCATAAGATATATCTTTCAAAATACATAATATTTAATGAACATCTTTTGATTATAGTCAATTAATTTTTCTAAAGCATTTATCTCTAAGATTGCAATAAAATGTGATATCACCAAATATATATTTCTGTTGCAGACCACAATGCATGGGGGTATAACTTGATGATTTACATATTAATTTTCTCATATCATTCTGATGACTAGAAAAATGGTTTAACATAAATGCAGTTATATGTCTCATTTTATATCAACTCAATATAGTTCCCCAAATTTATTATTGGTATAATCAAATTGTTTCTACCAATTTCAGAAGCATTTGGGAAAGAAAAATGTATCAAGTTGAAGAGGAAATAAAACTTCTCTCAACATAACTAATGTCAACATATTTTTATCTTTATTGTATGATCAATTATTTTTAAAGGCTACAAGATAATACAATAACATTTTTGATTGATACTCTTAGCAGTTTGGAAGGTAAGACAAATTTTAATAAAAACAATTATAATAAATCCTATCAGAAAGGAAAAAATAACTAGTTTAACTGAGATTTCTCACTGGGCTTAAAAAGGCATGAAATTAAAGGCAAATGAAAAAGCATTGCAATCTATGGCTATTGGGTACCCCCAAATGTGATTGTTTTACTCCATTTCAGGACAAGATTTTAAGCTGATTACTTCATTTTGTGTTACACAAAACAATTATTTTATGTGAAGATTTCTGGTGATTGCCTAAATGGTTGAATATAAATGTGCCTCCTCTGGTTAAAGATGCCCCTTGGTTTATGTATAGAAACTGTAGCCAAATATTACCTTAATCCTAATTCAATTGCCTATTTATAATTCTGTTCTTGTCAACTAGATAGACTTTGCTGTCTTCATCTGTGATGCTGGGTCTTCCTAGACATAATCATTCTGTTTTAATTCCTGCTATGTTTTACAGTTAATTGAAATTGGGTATAAATCTGCATATGTATACATAAATACTCTAATAAAATATTTCTTACAGTTAAGTAAGCCTGTTTGAATAATAAATGGATGCCTGTTTACTTTTTTTAAATCCACATTTATGTACTACTAATCATAAAACATGTAAGAAAAGATATATTATCCAAATAATTTAGGCTTTTGCTTGGTCCATCTCTGATGTCAAGGTGCAGTAACTAGAAGGTCAGGCAAACTTGCCTATAGGAGGCAGTCTTGCATATTAAAGGCATATTGGGAGTTAACTGATTGAGTAAAGGGCAAGGTGAGAAAGCAGTGGATGTAATTTCCAGCAAAGCCATCAGAAAGAGAAATTCCACAGCATACACAGGAAACTAATTCAGTGCTTTAAAGTTGCTAACCAATACAATGTAAGGCCAGAAGAAGATAAGACAGGAGAGGTAAAAAGTACCAGAGAAGCAGAGCTGTGGAGGGAGCTCAAATTACATCTGTGAGCCAAGCAGAGCCATTGAAAGGCTTCAACCAGGGAAGTTATCTCATTGGACAAAAATAAATTTAATAGGTGAAGCAAGCAAACAAACAATCAAAGCTTCCTAAAATATCCGTTATGGAATATTAAAAACATATTTTATGATGTAATTTTATAATTCTTAGGAGAAATTTTTCTCTGCTATATAGCTGTTGCTAATCATCCTATATAATAAAAGGGTAATATGCAAATTAACCCTAACAGCTGTTAGGGAATGACTGATCACTATGACACACACTGACCACCAGGGGGCAGACGTTCAATACAGGAGCTGACCCCTGGTGGTCAGTGTGCTCCCACACAGGGAGCTCTGCTCAACCAGGCTGATGGCTGCCAGTACAGCGGTGGTGGTGGGAGCCTCTCTTGCATCCTTAGCAGTGCTAAGGATGACCAACTGTAGCTTAGGCCTGCTTGCTGCTGGCAATGGACATCCCCTAAGGACTCCAGGGCTGTCAGAGGGATGTCTGACTACCAACTTAGGCCTGATTCCCCAGGGAGTGAGCCTAAGACAGCAAGAGGACATCCTCGGAGGGATCCCAGACTGCAAGAGGGCACAGGCCATGCTGAGGGACAACCCACCCCCCAAGTGCACACAAATTTTTGTGCACTGGACCTCTAGTCTATAATAATAAAGTGTAATATGCAAATTGACCCAATTACCAAACAGCAGGACGACCATCTAGATGACCTTCTGGATGACTACGCTATAGCACCCACTGTTGCCAGGGCAGCCAAGGCGGGTGTTATGTGATTTGTCAGGGGCCAGAACATTGCCCCATGATTGCCCTGCAGAGGGAGGCCCAGGCCACTGGCCAGTGGGGAGATCAATCAATCAGGGTCTCCACTATTCCCCCAAAGAGGGAGGCCCAGGCCACTGACCAGAAGGCTGTTGCAGGTGGTTAGAGCCTCCCTCTGCAAAGGTGTGATCAATCGCATGATTGCCCTGCAAAGGAAGGCCCAGGCTACTGGCCAACAGGGCGATCAATCAATCAGAGGGCTCCATGATCACCACAAAGTGGGAGGCCCAGGCCACTGACTGGCAGGCTGCAGTGGGTGGATGAGGCCTCCTTCAACAGGGATGATCCATCACAGAGCCCCAGCCAGGTGGGTGGGGCCTACCTCTTTGGGGCAATTGATCATGGGGCTCCCAGACTGTGAGAGGGTATAGGCCTGGTTGAGGGCCTCACTCCTGAGTACAAGAATTTTGTGTACCGGGCCTCTAGTCCTATATAATAAAAGTCTAATATGCTAAGTGTCCAATCATCTGGTTGGCTATTCAACCAAACAAAGTGTGATATGCTAATGACATGCTAAGGCAGCACAACTGCTTGATATGATGTGTACTGATCACCAGGAGTAGATGGTCTGACTGGTAGATTAGCTTGCTGCTGAGGTCCGGCCAATTGGGACTGAGTGATAGAGGCCAGACATGCCCTGGAGCCCTCCTGCAGTCCCTCCCCAGCTGGCCAACCTCCCACGTCCCTCCCTGACTCCAATCATGTAACAGTGGGGTCCCTCAGCCTGGCCTGCGCCATCTCACAATTTGGGCTGAGGACCACCTCCTGAGTGCACCAATTTCATGCACCAGGCCTCTAGTGTGAATATAATTGAAAGCTGTCAACAAAATGGTCAAGGAATCAAAAAAAATTCTATGAAGCAAGTAAAAATATCAGCTATACCTTAAAATCTGCACAGAATAAACAGGCTCGAAGGACGACTAAAACGAAGTTTAAATGGCTATATATTTCTTAAGCCATTCATTGAAATGCCCATTCAACCATCCATGCATCCAAGTGTCTATCATTTCTAATTTTATTTAAAATACCAAGCTCCTCCTCATGCCCATGCCCTGTACTTACTCTTTCTTCTCATTATGTTTATTAACATCCTCATTTTGAGGTATAACAAGTTATCCCAGGCTTATCTAGTATGATTCTTGCTTCTCATCTGGTAAATTGGGTTATTGGACCCAGTTCCACGAGGGGGTTTTCCCCACAACAACAAACAATTCTCTGATATTAGCACAACATCCAAAATTCAACTCAAACCTGACACTATTTACCCGAAGATAGTATCAAAATGCAGGTTAAGGGTTTAGTCTTAATTCAGTATAACAAGATTGGCCCCCATCCTATCCCCCAAACACACTGTAGACACTAGCCACAAGCCCAGGTTACCTGTGCTTCTGATTTGCTGATCACAGATGAGAGGTTTCAATGATATCGTCCAATTCAGAATATCAATAACAAGCCCAAGCTGTCACCTGTACTTCTGACTGACTGGCTATAAATCAGATGTTTCCACAACTCCCTCCTTGGGTTAAATTAATTTTCTAGAATAGCTCACAGAACTAGTGAAACCTGTTACTTAATACATTGTAAAATGATGTAACATTGGAACAGTCAGATGGAAGTGTGGAGTTTCCATGATCTCTCCAAATGCACCACTCTCCCCAGATGTGCTCACTGATATGGAGGCTCAAAAATCCATCTTTGGGATTTTATGGAAACTTCATTACATATGCACAGTTGATTAAATCACTTTTTACTGTAGATTGATTGAATCTTCACTCCCCTCCCCTTCCTGGAAAGCAGGAGGTGGGACTAAAAATTCCAACCCTCTAATCACATGGTTGGGTTTCGTAGCAACCAGTTCCCATCCATAGGTTCTTCCCAAAAGACATTTAATTACCATAAAAAAAGACATTTAATACTTTTAACCAGCAGGAAATTCCAAGTGTTTCTGGAGCTATGAGCCAGGAATTTTATCTGAAGTCCAAATTACAGAAGATATATATTTTGGTCCTCCAAATGGCCAAATATTTATTCCATATGAATTAGAATGTTGCACCTGGAATTGACTGCTAATTTCAGCAGTCTTGGTTCCTTTAGGTAGATGACTATGCTATCCTGATGCAAGGGATACCCATTGTTACTGACTTAGTTGTTACTTTTAAGTCTTGTCAGTTGAGAGATAACATATATTTTTTGAATAGGAAAAATGTTATGAGTCCACAGTGACATTTAAAAATCTTAAAGTTGATTAAATATATATATATTAGGGGCCCAGTGCACAAAAATTTGTGCACTCGGGAGCTCCCTCAGCCCGGCCTGTGCCTTTTCGCAGTCTGGGACCCCTCTGGGGATGTCCACCTGCTGACATGCCTGGTCAGCCTGGGTGAGGGGCTGATGGCTGTTTGCAGGCTGGCCAAGCACCCCAGTGGGGACCCTGACCCCCTGGGGGTGTGGCCAGTCTGGGTGAGGGGCTGAGGGCTGTTTGCAGGCTTTCAGGCTGCCCACAGTCCCTTCAGGTTTTGGGTTCCTACTGGGATACCTGGCCAGCCTGGGTGAGGAGTTGAGGGGCATTTTCAGGCTGCCCACAGTCCCTTCCGGATTTGGGTCCCTACTGGGGTACCTGGCCAGCCTGGGTGAGGGGCTGATGGCTGTTTGCAGGCTGACCAACCTCCTCCAGTGAGGTCCCCCACCCCATTGGGGTATGGCCAGCCTGGGTGCGGGCCGGAGGGTCATTTTCAGACTTTCAGGCTGCCCACAGTCCCTTCAGGTTTGGGGTCCCTACTAGGGTACCTGACCAGCCTGGGTGAGGGGCTGATGGCTGTTTGTAGACTGGCCACAGTCTCTTCAGGGTTCAGGTCTCTACTGGGATACCTGGCTAGCCTGGGTGAGTGGCTGATGACTGTCTGCAGGCTGGCCAAGCCCCCCAGTGGGATCCCTCATCCCGTTGGGGTGTGGCCAGCCTGGGTGATGGCTGAGGGACATTTTCAAGCTTTCAGGTTGCCCACAGCTCCCATTGACCCAACAACCCAGCCAGGCTGGCTGAAAGCAGGTTTCTGGGGTTTGTTTATCTTCTATAATTGATACACTGTTCCTTTAAGCTGAGCCTAGGCATGTAACAAAGCCTCCTGTTGGCTTCAGCTCTGTGGCTTCTATAATTGACACAATGTTGCCTTAGTAGTCAGGCCCCGAGGCTTCGATAATTGAGACAATGTCGCAAATATGTTGTTGCCTGGAACCAAGGGAAACCCAGGGGCGGACAAATAGTTTTACTCCTGCTAAAATGGAAGCTGCCTGTTTACTCAGCTACAGAGTGCCAGCCTCCATCTTGGCTTGGTTAATTTGCATACAGCCAGTCTGATTTGATGGTGGGCATGGCTTAGGCATCTCAAAGAAATTTCAATATTATGCTATATATATATATATATATATATATATATATATATATATATATATATATATATATACACTAGGGGCCCGGTGCACAAAAATTTGTGCACTCGGAGTGGAGGGTGTCCCTCAGCCCGGCCTGTACCCTCTCACAGTCTGGGACCTCTCAGTGGATGTCCTATGATGGCCCCAGTCTGACAGGCGCCTTTTGTGTGTGTGTGTGTGTGTGTGTGTGTGTGTGTGTGAGAGAGAGAGAGACCACTGGGGACCTGCCCCCAGCCGCATCTGAGGCTCGAAGCAGTCCTCCTGTGTGTGTCTACCTGCTGGGGGCCTGCCCCCAGGCTTGGAGCAGGCATCCCCTCTATGTTGATCTCTCAGACTCTTGCCCTCCCCTGCATGTTGTTCTCTTTTTTGAGCTGTGACCAGAGAAGGGTGCTGCCTGTCTCCCAAGCTTGCTTACTGCCCATCTTCCTCCAGCCACCAGAAAGCAAGGAAAACCCCGCCTAGTGGTCAGGCCAGCCTTTTCCTGCTCCCTGATCCCCAGAAGGGACTTGGGAAGCTGCCAAGCAGGCTGCCAACTCTTTCCCACTCACCTGTCCCCTGCTGCCTTCCTTTCCCACTTCCCAGTGCCGCCAAGGGGTCTTGGGAGCTGCCAAGCAGGACCCCGGCCCCTGCAGCCTTGCTTTCCCACTCCCCAGTGTCCCGCAAAGGGCCTGGGCACCACCAAGCAGGCCAAGACCCACCCCCCGCCGCCTCTTTCCTGCTCCGCATCCCACCACCTTGCTTTCCCACTTCCTGGTGCCCTGCAAGGGGCCAGGGAGGCCCTCCAAGCAGGCCACTGACCCCCTGCTGCCTCTTTCCCGCTCCCCGATGCCCCTCCAAGGGCCTGGAGAGCTGCCAAGCAGGCCGCCGACCCCCTGCCACCTCTTTACTGCTCCCCGATGCCCCTCCAAGGGTCTGGACAGCTGCCAAGCAGGCCACCAACCCCCTGCCACCTCTTACCTGCTCCCGATGCCCCGGCAAAGGGTCTGGATAGCTGCCAAGTAGA